>ML261128.1:0-18277 GCA_005239495.1 Nicotiana undulata
GTACTGACGCCCCTTTTTGCCGGGGGCGCTACATTCTTGTGATGATTGTAGGTGGTTCTATAGAAGGAACTTCAGCACACCGACAGTAGTGCCTCCCCCCTCGTCCTATCAGCGGTTGTGGTGAGCTCCTCTTCTCTCGGGGCCCAGTGTGGCTCATGCCATCTTTCCTCCCGGATTCTTACTTTGGTACTTGTGTAAGGTATAGCCGGAGCCTTGTTACCGGCAAGTATTGTATAACTCCCTTGTACTCTTAGAGGCTCCGTAGACACAATGTGGGTAATGTACNATCCACGTTGGTAAATGTTGTATGTATTTTGTAAGTATTTGGTATAATATGTTGGTAATGATAAAAAGTAGAAATGAATCCAAGTTGTAAGTTTATGCTTAAGCCTAAATGGCTATTTCACATGAATAATGTATACTGAAATCATGGGGTAACGCGTGGGATAGGAAAGGCAATTCCAGGTCCGCTTGACCGGGGTCCTCCGGTTGAGTGCCGGTTGTGTCCCTCGGTTTTGGGGCGTGACAAATACAATAGTAAACAACAAGAATTCTACAGTTCAGATTGATAAAGATCAAGGAAAAACGGGAAATTAACTAGGCATGATGTACAGAGTTCAAATAAACAATTAAAGCACGTAGACATGCGATATTAGACTAAACAAGATAACTACACATGTTGGTATAGCTCAATTAAGATGAAAACATGTTACTACTCAATAAAATTTGGATTTTACAACAAATAGCTCGTGTACGCACTCGTCACCTCACGTGCACGGCGCTCACATATCGCAACAGTACCAAATCCTAAGGGGATTTATCACACACAAGGTTAGGCAAGCCACTTACCTCGAACCAAGCTCAAATCAATCTGTAAGAATGCCTTTTCCTCGATTATCTGACTCCTAATGGCCCAAATCTAGCCAAACACAATTACATATCATAAATACAATTATAATAGACTAATCTAATTAATGAAATCAAGAATGTAACAAGAAATGCGAAAATCACCCTAAAAAGCCTCACCGGGCCCATATTTCTATAATAAGTGCCGAAATGCTCCCGGGAGACCTGATACTCAACCCGAACATACGCCCAAGTCTGGAATCATCATACTAACATATTGGAACCTTCGAATCTCGATTCTGAGATCATTTACTCATTAGTCAAACCTTAGTCAACTCTTCCAACTTAAAGCTTACGAATCAACCCCGAACTTCCCCAAACTGAATTCTTACTATGCGTACAAGTCATAGTATATGAAGTGATGCTACTCAAGGCCCCAAATTGCCGAACGAAGGGCTAGAACTCAAAACGACATGCCATGTCGTTACATTCTCCCCCAATTACACATACGTTTGTCTTCGAACTTGCCAAGAACTGTTCTGGAGCTGTGCAAAATCACTGTTTAACACCTCGTGCACCTACTCGTGCCACCACAAACCATGTGAGCATAGTAGATCGAGCTAGACTGAATATCTTCCCTAAAACCTTTACTAACAAGCCTTAGAACCAAATTTCAACATCCGGAGTTCTCCATGAGGCCCGAATCTAACATACGAACACCATATCAATCCCTAAAATTGAACTAAAACATTGGCAGGCACGGCCCCAATAGACTGAATATCTTCCCTAAAACCTTTACTAACAAGCCTTAGAACCAAATTTCAACATCCGGAGTTCTCCATGCACCATATAACCAAATTTCAACATCCGGAGTTCTCCATGCACCATATAAGTCGTTTGTCCATAATAACATTATACGGCCCCAATAGCTACAATATCACGAATCTGATGCCCGTAATACATCTAAAAGCCTATAAGCCATGTTTCAACTCTCACAATACTGCCACGACAAAAGAGATACATAGAAACTCGTTACCACTCGTAGAATTAATAAATCATGGAGTCTCTCATCCTGACAAAAACCATTACCTCATTCTGAACTGATTAGCGATATTTTCTCTTTAATATACCCTACATAAATCCGATCGCAGTTGTCTCAGGTTTAATAACCTCGTCTCACCCTATACAAGGTGCTCCGGCAATAAGCCACCTCAAACACCATCTAAAATCTCATGCAGTGCCAACGAGCTACAACTCGAATATGACTCATAAGGAATAGTGAACTTTGATAAAGAACTACACAGCCCGCGTAACAAATAAAATGGCCAAACCAATGTTATAAACTTTATCGGAGATGAGAAATAAGACACACACAAAAAAGTATAGGAAATCGTACTCAATATCTCATTGTTGTGGCGTGCAACCCGACCTAAAAAGACACTATTGTGGCGTTCAACCTGATCCAAGAATGGCATCATTGCGGCGCGCAACCCGATCCACACAACATACCATCGGCGCGCCACCCAATCTAAACAATATACCGTGGTGACGTGCCACCAGGTCCACACAAAAATCGATAAGGAAACACCCATTAGCCATAATGCTTATACTTACAAAATGCCCGAATATCGACACGCCAAGTGCATAATACAAGCATGGGGAGACGAATAGTGCCATATGATACAAAACCCAAACACGACTAAGGTGAAATAACTGGCCTGTATCTCGAGAGCCATCCTGCTTATATAACACCACAAGCTACACGTAATCACAACACGAATGCGAATAACCAAGTTGTCTCACAACCCACATGGCACAATAGAGTATTACATAGAATAGCTGACGACGAGAATGACATCCAATGCCCAAAGACTCCTATGTAAGAAATGCTATGCCGAATGAACACATCCAACTTGACGTAGAGCACACATTCACATTAGACCCACCAACTGACCCCAAGTATATTCTGATCATACCATACAGGTCAACAACCTTTCAAGTATCCACAATGGCCTATTCATGACACACATGAGCAGCCGCCCACTCGAACCAAACTCCAACAGTCCACAACCAAATGACTAAAGCACCTTTCAGGTATTAACTCCCACATTAGCGATAGTTCCAAAATCTCCATACGTGGTTTCAATCCTTAACAATCAAGTGACTAACATGTCACACTTATACAAATTTCCTCGTGGGATACGCTCCCACGACCTTGCGCACCAGGTAGCAAAGTCCGCACCTCTATACCACCAACCATACTTATTATGTAAAGCAAATCAATAATCCGTAAATCAATACACAAAGCCTCTTACACAAGACACCGTTCTAAGGTTACACTTCAAGGAAATGCCAGCTTACTTAGAACATCTGAATTCTTCCCTACTCATGACATTCTTAGCAACACCGAGCTGCAACCTTGATCGTCAACTTCCAATTCCCATGTCGGTCAGTTCACCTATCATGCCGCTACGCAAGAATACAAGAATTCATCATAACCCCTGAACTACTAGTAGAATAAACACTTCATTGGATAGAAACCTTTCACTTAACTCATTTAAGAAGAACCATTGCAACACACAACTGAATTCCCATAATCGCTGAAAATACAACCCCAAGTTGTGGTCTAAACCACCATAACTCTTCTGGGATCCATTTGCACATAACAAGGCCATTTGAATCAAATACCTCCCGAATCAATCAAATTATGGTGGTTGTCAAGCCCGCACGTACAACCACAAAACATCTGTATAAATTAACACGCCGAAGGAACTAATCATTGCCACAATCATGCTGATTCAAACCATTACTAGCCGACCCAACTTCTTACCATTTACTCTTGACTTGCCTAAGAAATAATAATAGATCCACTAAAAAACATAACAAACTGAATCAACACTCATCCCAAGTGACCCAAATCACGAGACCACATCATCTCAATACCTATGAACAATTTCATACCCTCCTCAAGCGCACAATAACATCTCCAACTGGTACACCCATTCTGCAAGACCTTTCGCAAATCCAAAGCTATTTCTACCACTCCTCCAATACTACCCCATATGCCCGATGATAACATAAAAAATGCCCTAGGTATTCTTCACACTCTACTGCAAAATCCTGGTCTTCAACTACATAACGAACCCAAAATCCTTAAACACCGCACTTACATCCTTGAACCCATTAGAACCACTATTGAGAGTCACCCACTCTGACCTGGTCCTGAATATCATCAATCTCCTACACTATGTTAGCGCTTGAACACTCCCAAAGAAGAAACAAAATGAATTCTTTTCCTTGTACATCACATCCACAAGAAGCATAAACTCTGAGTCTTCCCAAAACCTGCACATGAATCGATAAGGTAAAATATAGCATACATTCATAAAGTTCTTTGCTCGAATTACCACTAATGTTTTTTTCTTAGTTATAAATAATCCACTAATACACTGATAACCAGTAACCGCACAAGAAGACAACCACGCGATCCAATCGTAAATGATGGGCTCCCCCACATAGCTTTAAGCTACAAGAACATAAATATAGAATACACAAAGATTCCTCCTTTCCAATTACCATGAACTCACACCATTAGCTAGCCAAACCTCTTGAAATCTCATGTTAAATCTTTCATAAAATGTCCCGAATCATTAGCGACAATTGCCTATTTGACTTCCTGCTGGGTAGTAAGTAGAACTCCTCGTACAAGCTCATCAAAAATCACGCAACCATTGAACTGCTCACATGAGATAGCCCACCTGTGGAACTCCATACCGGTATCTTCCAACGACGCTGCACTGGGTACAACTACCATGAAATCAGTAAACCCCCTAAATCCATGATTACTCGCCATTTGTAGGAATCTGTTTATTCCCCATTGATATCAACTGAAAATCTGACAATACATTCCAAACTCAAAGTCATATTGCATCCAAAATGATAATCAAGTCTTCACACCCCTTTTCATTTCAAGAAAACTCCTTTCTGACATATTCAATATTCCTCAGTACAATAGCCACCATTCTGAATAAAGTCCCTAGACCTAGTCACTTTTCACCATGACTCCCAAATTGCTCTAAACTTTCTCAAGGCACGTGGCTATCCTACCATAGAATCCATACGCTACTCTTCGACTCCCACTTCGGTTAAGACATCTCCTTAAGCAACTTCAAGACCTCTGTTGTTCACACTTGACTTGCTAGAAATTCAACCACCATGAGACACCTCCCACCATGTCCTTCCTCCTCCTTTGCTACCAAAATACTACCTCAAATAATAATCCATCTTTGTAGCACCCGAACATGTAAATTGCCACTAACTTTGAGACTCTATAAAGATCATCTACCCTGAGCCATCAACATTAGAAACACCAATTCGATTCTAAAACGTCTACACACCGCCATCTTTGACAACCGCTTCTCAGGAACCATTTCACAACACCATGCCCTGAAGGCAAATTAAAGAAGGTCATAACGCCGACGAGCCTTAATGTGTTCAAACAAGGACGATGACACCACAACACATTAATAATTCCACCACGCTCGAAAATATTAAGTCTCGTTACTCCATCAACCAAAGCATAAACATCCATAGTCTGATTGCCTTTTCTCAGCTGGAATTTATTGTCGAACCTCTAAACCATGCACTGAGAAATCCTCCTTTCGAGTCATTCACTGCCTTGACACATAAACAAGCACCCTACCATTACACAACCACTATGCGATAACAACACATGAAAATCATAATAATATGTGCACAACCTCAAAACCATAGGCAATGCTGATACAGCTGAAATGACAGAACCCCTCCCCTTCCACAAGACGACGATAATAGCTTCCCCGAATACGTACGGAGAAACAGCTTGCACCACGTCTGCAACACCACTACTCGATACCTAATTGATAACAAGTGCTTTGTGGCGCTTATGATTGAGTATGAAGGAAATATAGGCATAAGCTTCAATTAAATCAAATCACATGCCTGTAGCCTCTCAAAGATAAGTATAGATGTCTCTCTACCGATATTTAAGACTCTACTAGACTTGCTCATGACTCGTGAGATCTAAGTGAAATTAGTGCTATGACACCAAGCTGTCACGACCCAAAATCCACTATAGGCTGTAATCACCCAACGTCGTCGTTAGGCAAGCCAACGGGAACCATCGAAATAATTATCCATATTTAATTTTTAAAATCAAGAATTTCATTAAATAAATAGAATAAAATGTGGCATTCATATAAACCTGTGCTTTTCTTTACCAATTTCTGGGAGTAAATAAATCGGAAAGTGGAATGATAAAAATAACATGAACTACAATAATTATCATCCACTAGGAAACCGCAAAACCCGGCATCACAAGTGCATGAGCATCTACTAGGAAATATAATAAAATACAACACCTGTTTGGAATACAAGTTAGATAGGAGAGTGTAAATAACTGCGATGGAGACTTTGTAAGCTATGGATTGTAACATGGAATGCAGCTCACCGTAAAGTCCCCGCAATAGCCGCGCCTTTGCGCCCCAAAGACTACCACACACACACACACACACACACACACACACACACACACACACACACACACACATATATATATATATATATATATATATATATATATATATATATATACACCCTCACAATAAGTGTAGAAAGTGTAGCGTGAGTACGTCAATCAACGCGTACCTAGTAAGTATCTAGCCTAACCCCGGAGAAGTAGTGACGAGGGGTCGACATCGACACTTACTAATGGTCCAATAAATCAAATACTGTAAGAAGTAAACAAATATGAGGCACGGTAAATAAACGATATAAACATATATAGGTACGTGGAACGATCCTCCTCTAAACAGTTAACTCAAGCTCTCAATTATTGGTTACCTCCTCAAACGGAGTATATAAGTAAAATTGTCCCCATCGGATAGGCCGTCAAAACTCAAATCAGGAAAATTCACGGGTGCGATGGCTTCTAGTCAAATATTACGCACGATGCTGCCGAGGCGTACGGATCGATCCCATAAGAATATGATACAGCCGAGGTGAACGGCCTGATCCCATAATAATGTGTACACAGCTGAGGTCGAACGACACGAACTATAAATGCATCTATTATACTGCCTAGGAGAACGACCCTTTCCCATAAGAGTGTGGTACATAATTCTGGCGAGGAGAACTGTCCGATCCCATTAGAGTAAGAAGATTTAACGGAACTTTGACCCCACTCACGAATACACATGTGAGTTATGAAATTTAATGAAACTTTGCAATGAAAACGCACAACACGGGAGAAGGTTTTAAGGGAGGCACCAATTTCCACAACTAATCAAGTAGCATGTCCAATTTCTAAAATAGGGAGTGCATTACTCTACGCAAGTCTAATCTCAGGTGGTAATGGATATAAAGTAATTAAACAGGCAAGAATATCTCAAATAACACATATAAAGCATGGTGTGAATCTTTGTCTACCCGTGCATACTTAGGAACTTAGAATATACGCGGATACTCGTCACCTCACATGTGCCTAGCTCCCACAACATGTATCATGTAATAAATATAACACCTACGGGGTAATTTCTCCCTCACAAGGTTAGGTAGGAGACTTACCTCGCTCCGAAATTTCGTAACCCCCTCCAATGCCTCCCTATTTTCTCGACTCAAAGCCAAACGATCTGAAACTAGTCAAGGAATGTGAAAATCAATCAAAATATATTCCAATGCTAATAATTAATAAATTTATAACAATTCCCAAATCCGCTCGAAAATTCAATAAAGTCAACACTAAGACCCACGTGCCCGAATTTTGATTTTTTTAAGCTGAACTTTATCCATAATATTAAGAACTCAAATATACGATTTATTCCTAATTCCATCCGAATTCGTGGTCAATATCCAAAAATACCAAATTCTAGGTTTTCTACCAATATCCCAAAATTTCTACTAATTTCCATGTTTAAATCCAGACATAAGCCATGTATTTAACTCATAATGTGTAGAAATCTCTTACCTCTAGGTTGATGATGAAAATGGCCCATTCAAATCGCCCCAAAAATTGCCCAATCAAGAGAGGAATGAGTGAAATGAGAAAAAATCTTGATTTAAAACAAGTTTTCGCAGAATTCACTTCCTTGTGATCGCGCAAAATGCCTCGCGACCGCAAAGGCCAAAATTCCACTGCCCAAAAAACCTTCTTCACGTCCGCGGCCTGGATATCACGTTCGTGATGCATGACTGCCAGAACCTGCGCGTTCGTGATTCCCATGCTGCGTTCGCGTAGGCAAGGCCTCCTACCCTATTTCCTCTATTTTCTCATCACGATCGCGGTTGAGCCTCCGTGTTCGCGAAGCACTACCAGGCGAACCTACAGGATGACAGACCCATCTTTGCGTTCCTGTAGGGTAATAAACTTCCCCTCCAATTTCCTTCTTCGTGATCGCCGGACAATCTTCGCGATCGTGAAACACACCAGCTCACCAGCTTACTAGCAGCGGCAAATCATCCAAACATGGTCCGAAACCATCCCGAAACACGCCCGAGTCCCTGGGACCTTTTCCAATCACACAAACCAGTCCTAAAACATAACAAGAACCTTCTTGAAACCTTAAATCACACCAAACAACATCAAAACAACGAATTGGTGATGGAAACCTTTATTTAAACTTTCAAACATTTAAACTTCGTCGAACGCGTTCGAATCATACTTAAACATTCCGGAATGACGCCAAACGTTATGCACAAGTCATAAATCACGATATGATTCAAAGTCTCGGAACCCCAAATGGACATTGATAACACCAAAATCCACCTCAAACAAAACTTCGGAAATTCTAAAACCTTCAAGATGCCAACATTCCACAATAAGCACTGAAATGCTCCCGCGTGAACGATACTTAACTCGAACATACGCCCAAGTCCGAAATCATCATATTAACCTATTGGAACCTTCAAATCCCAATTCTGAGACCGTTTACTCAAGAGTCAAACCTTAGTAAATTCTTCCAACTTAAAGCTTTTGAAATTAGAATTTTCCATCCGAATCAACTATGAACTTCCCGAAACTTAATTCCGACTATGTGTACAAGTCATAGTACATGAAGTGAGGTCAAAACGTTCGGTCGAGTCGTTACATAGAGACTAGGTTCCATCACGATATCCCATAGAGGGAAATTTTGGTCGTGAAAAATTGGTATTAGAGCTCTAGGTTCATAGGTGCTACGAGTCATAAGCTAGTTTAGTAGTGTCTTGTGGATCACTACAGAGACGTCTATACTTATCTTTGATAGGATACAAAACTATTAGGACATTCACTTCTTTCATTCCTTTGTGTGTGTTTATTGACCTCAGAGTTTGAACCATTGTCATTCTATTCTCTCCCAAATAGTGAGGACACAAGCTGCAGTTACCAACGACGCTTCCTCCAGAGCTGGTATTGCTAGGGGACAGATCAGAGGCAGAGGCAGAGGTCAAGGACGAGCACGTACCACAACTAGAGCACTTGTTAGAGCAGTAGTTGAGGAACCACCAATAGCTCTTGTTGGGGGATAGGAATCAGAGGCGCCTGTTGCAACCCCAGAACTTCAAGAGGTTTAAACACAGTTCCTGAGCATGTTTGGTACATTGGCTCAGGCGGGGTTGATTCTGGTTGCACCATCTACTTCATAAATTGGGAGAGGATCTCATAATCTTGTCGCTCGTACTCTGGAGCAGTGGGTCCACGTTGGTCAGGTTCCAAGTGTCATGCAAACACAACCTATTATCCCAGTTCCGCCCGTAGTTAGGGCAACAACATCTGAGGAAGAACAACTTAGACTTGTGAGGTTCAAGAAGTATTTCCATCCTTATTTTAGTGGTTTGTCTTCAGACGATGCGCATCGATTCCTAGGGGTTTGTTATCGTATTCTCTGCACTATGGGTATTGTGGGGATGAGTGGGGTTGCTTTTACTACATTCCAACTTAAGGGATCGACAAATCAATGGTGGAAAGCATATGAGTTGGGTAGTCCGACCGATGTGGCTTCACTTTCATGGACTTACTTTTCAAAGGTGTTATTGAGAGAGTTTGTTCCCCAGACTCTTTGGGAAGTGTGACATGCAGAGTTTGGGCAGTTGCGCCAGGGCACTATGTCGATGTCATAGTATGCCATTAGATTTAGTGATTTGTCTAGACATGCACCAGCTTGGGTTTCTACAGTCAGAGAGCGAGTAAGTAGGTTCATTGAGGTGCTCAGTCATGATATCTGGTTCATCCTAGCTTGGGCGTGGAGTCGGATGTTCCATTTCAATAGCTAGTAGATATCCCTTGCCAATTAGGGGGCATACGAGACCAGGTGAGAGAGGGTAGAGAGGCTAAGAGGCCTTATAGACCGGGAAGACCTACTGGTCCTTATTTTGGAGGCAAGGTACGTCATGGTAGAGGTTTTGTGGTTAGCCAGTTCAGTTTGCACTTTAGGCTTCGCACGGTGTTCTAAGTGCCCATGTGTCTCAGGTTACCCATGCCGGTCAGCTTCCACAGCCACATCAGTAGAGAGGTTGGTTTTAGTGTAAAGATACAGCCACATGTTGAGATTGTCCCAGACTTTGGCCAGATGTGTCACATCGGGGTATTCAGTCTATGAGTACTGCTCTAGTTACTGATATTCTTGCAATGCCAGCTTCGGGTATAGGTCAGGCGAGTAGAGGGCGCCCAAGAGGGGGAGGCCCGTCTAGTGGATGTGCTTTCTACGGTAGGGCTGAGGTCACTGCACCAAATGATGTTGTACAAGTATGGTGTCAATTTTTTATAGAGGGGCATTATTTATATTTTGTCTAGGTTCTTCTTATCAGGGTGAGTCCTCCTATGTTACTTCACATACGAGTGAGTTCATTGATTTTGTACTCTGCCTATGTGCTTACCCCTGTTGGGAGATTCTATAGTGGTAGCCCGTGTTTATAATTTTGTTTACATTCATTATTGAGAGCTATGAGACTAGAAGTGGCTTTCTATTACTCATTTCAATAGTTTGATGTGATTTCTGGATGGTTGGTTGCGACTCCTGGTTAAGATGCTCTACCGATGTGGGAGTTCAGTATGTGTTGTGACTTTGTTAGCGGGAATTGAATTAGTGGAAGGTTTCAGTTGGTATGATGTGATACTACTTGTGATTTCGAGTTGAAGATGAAGTCCTCGCGTTTACTAATGAGTTGATATGTTGAACCGGGATACGTGCCGTGGTGGAAGTTAAATCACGATGAGATCTGTGTGATTAGTTCATGTGTTTTGATTTTCCCTTGTGAAATTGATTCATAGTATGGTACTGATAGGGAGGGGTGCCTGTTAGGCTTGTTTGATAGTTCTTTCCTATGTTTCCTTGTATATTCAGCCATATTCGTGCTGTGGTTATTGGGTTTTAGCTTGCGAGGTGTGTGCCCGGGTGGCGTTAGATTTGACTTGTTGATTTGAGTGAATAGTCATGGCATCTTTGAGTTTCTTGCCTCATTGTTGGTGTTGTGGAGGTTTGGAATGGGGTTCTAGTTGATATCACGTTAATTGTCGGTGCTCGGTTGATTATGGATAACTATTGTGATCAGAGATGTGGTTATGAGCATATGTGTGATGTGTTACGTCGTGTGGTTGTACCTTGTGGGTTTATGCACAAGTTGTTGCAGCTGGTTGAGATTGGTACCGAGTGTTGACGTAGGAATCAGGTCTTTGGAAATAATATGATGGTGAGAAATTTGATTCTAAGGCCTATTAGTGTGGGTGGAAGAGGTAATCTTCAGTTGAGTTGGTTTTGTTGGACCTATGTGGATTGGGGTGATGTGGGATCACCCGCGAGTATATGTATGGTGAGTACACTCAGTGTCTTGATGACTTCAGAATGGTTCTTGGCACGTTCGAGGATGAACGTTTGTTTAAGAGGTGGAAAATGTAACGACCCGACCGGTCGTTTTGAGAATTAATGTCCCGTTCGGTGTCTTAAGGTCTCTATCAACTTTGTATTATGTGTTATGACTTGCGTGTGCGAGTTCAATTTTCGGATGATTCGGGATCAATTTGGACGAAGGATTCCTATTTTAGAAGCTTAAACGGTAAGAGCTGACCTGCGTTTTGAATTTGGTGTAGACAAGTCCAAAATGGTATTTTGATGATCCCAATAGGTTTATATGGCAAATTTGGACTTAGAAGTGCGTCCGAATTTGGATTTGGAGGTCCGTAGAGTAAGTTGAAGCATTTCGACGAAAATTGGAAAGTTGAAATTTATGAAGGTTGAGAGGTTTAACCATTATGGTATCGGGGTGGGAATGCAATTCCGTTAGCTCCATTATGTCATTTGGGACTTGCATGCAAAATTTGACATCTTTCCGAGTTGATTTGATATGTTTCGGCACGAGTTTTAGAAGTTGGAAGATTTGAAAGTTAATAAGTTTGATTCGAGGTATGATTCGTAGTTTCGACATTGGATGATGTGATATGAGGCCTCGAGTAGGTCTCCGTTATGTTATGGAGCTAGTTGGTATGTTCGGACAAGGTCCCGGGGGGCTCGGGCTAGTCTCTGTTGGATTACGAGCCATTTTCTTATGTTTTGGAATACTGCATTTCTGGTGTCTGGTGTCCTTCTCTGCGATCATGTAAGTGTAACCGCGACCGCGAAGGCTGTTTGGTGGTCTAGTCCTTTTTTCCTCTTTGAGTTTGCAAGGATCAGTCCGCGATCGCGTTCGTGTGAGTGATTGCTTCGCGATTGCGTTCGTGTGAGTTATTGCTTCAATGCATTCGCATTGGGCCTTCTGCGTTCGCGTAGTGTTGACCCTGCTGGGAGGCCGACACTTTGTTCTTTGCGTCCTCATAGCAATGTACGCTATCGCGTACTTTGTTGCAGTGATGAACCGCATCCGCCTTTCTTGTTCCACGTTCGCATAGTACCTCTTCGTGGGGAATTTTCATTTCTTCTTCACGATGGCATGGATTCATTCGCGATGAGGTAGTGCATTTTTGTGGCAGTCATTGTTGCTTCTTTGCGATCGCATTGGTATTTCTGCGATCGTGGTGTCCAAATACCTGGGCAACATAATATATTTTCCAAAGTCGAGGGTTTGTCCATTTTTATCATATCTTGAGTTGTCGACTCGGATTTGTGCGATTTTTCGTGGGTTTTTCAAGAAATATTTGGGGTAAGTGTTCTTCACCCGGAATTACTGTATGATTGGACTCGTTACGAAATGGGTGTTCGAATTTTGTAATTTTGGTTGGGTTGCGAGATGCGGGCCCAGGAGTTGACTTTTAGGTTAACGTTTTAGTTTTAATTTAAGATCGAAGCTTTATTATCGGTCTAGCTTGTTTGAGGTTGTTTCACTCGAGAATTTCATTTTAGAGTATCAGTCTAGTTTCTTTGAGGTAAGGGTCTTGACTAACTTTGTGTGAGGGAACTACCCCGTAGGATTTGAGTCATTTGTGCTAATTATGTCATGTGAAGGTCGTGTAAATTTGTTGGAATTTGACCTTTTAGGACTCTTAGGTTCTTATGTTTATATATATGAAGTTCTTTTGTCATGTTAAATCTCCCATTTACTAAATTCATCCTAACATGTCTTATTTGGAATTAATTGCTTCATATTTTACCCTTATTGGAGATTAAACTCTTATGTGCCTTAAATAAAGTTGTTGCCTCTTTTATTGCCATGCTATCCTCTCCGTAATTGCTTATCCTTAATTGAAATTATTATTATCTTTTCTGCAATTTCTTATCCTTAATTGAATTTGTTGCATCTCTTCTGTAATTGCTCACCTTTAAGTGAAGTTTTCTTATCCCTTTTTATTGTTGACTTATCCTTATTTGGAATAATTTATTCATGCTTATCTCTCTTTATCTTCGAATTGTACTTTTGTTGAATCATTGCTACACATTATCTCTTCCTTATTGAGCTATTCTTGTTGATACAATTATTCCCTCTTGCGTCTTTCTTTGTGAGCTCGTTCCACTGTTTCTTTGTGTTCTGAAGTTCCTGAGTTGATTTACTTGTCGTATCCTCGTGTTGTTATTGTTGTTGCTATTGTATTCAATTTTGCTAAGCCAAGGGCTATGCGTGGTTGTGATATTGAAATTGTTTTGAGAAAATGTTGTGGCATATGGGAACATCTTGTAAAACTCATTTTTGTTGAGTTTTTATGTTTTGGCACACGTGTTATTGTTGAGAGGATTTTTATGGTGTTTGCACGAGGTTTCTGCCTTGCTGTTGTTATGTTGTTTGCACGAGGTTTCTTTCGTGTTGTTGTTATTATTCATACGCATGTAGTGGTATAAGGTATGAGTGTTGAAACACATGAAGTGAGATAAGGTGGGCTTGATATGCATGGCTAGTAGGGAAACTACTAGAAGCCATGCGGTGTGATGATTGTTTTTCTCCGTGTTTCATTATTTGCTTAGTTTTGTGTAGATAATCTTGTTGTACTGTTCATGGTTTCAATTTCATTATTGTCTTTGTTACACTATACATTTAGTGGTGATCGTTTCATATGTGCCATTTATTGTCTCTACTCTTAGTTGTTGACTTTAATTGTGGTAGAACGCTTGCACAAGCATACACGTAAATAAATTATAACGACCCAACCAGTCATATTCCTTTCCAGATCTCCGTTCCCCTAAATAAGACTCCACGTCTGTGCTCTAACTGTTTTATGACTTGAGGGGATGGTTAGTTAAGGATTTGGAAGGGTTCAGGCTGAAATTGGAACACTTGGTTCCTTAATGATGGCTAAATAAGGCGAAGTTTGACTTAAGTCAACATTTTGAGTAAAAGACATCGGACTCGGCATTTGACGGTTCCAATAGGTTCGTATGATAATTTCGGACTTGGGCGTATGTTTGAATCAGGTTTTGGATGACCCGGGAGCGTTTCGACGCTTGTGTAAGTTGGCTCGTGGAAGGTTTTAAAGTTCTTTAAACTTGGTTTGGAGTAGGTATTGGTATTATCGAGGTCCGTTTCGGATTCTAAGCATGGGAATAGTTCCGTATGGTGATTTAAGACTTAGACGCAAAATTTGGTGTCATTCCGAGTAGTTTGAGTATGATTCGACGTTGTTCAAAGGGAATTGGAAACTTGAAGTTCATAATTTGATTTAATTTAGTTTTGGGGTTCCATTATTAGTTTTATTGTTATTTTACGCGTTTCAAGAGTTCGAGCGGGTCCATATTATGTTTATGGACTCGTTGGTGCATTTGGACAGGGTCCCAAAAGGCTCGGGTGTGTTTCGGACCACCTAGAGGTGAGTTGGAAAAATCAGATTTCCAGTTCTGGTTTCCTTCTTCACTAATGCGGATGGACCCTCGTGTTCGCGATAAAGGAATTGGGCTAGGGGGATGTTTGTTCTCCACGTGTGCGTGATGGGGTCCACGTTCGCGAAGGGTAAGGCAAGCTGGGTGGGGATGACACCGTTGCTCTTCGCATTCGCGATGGTGCCCTCACGTTCGCGTAGGGAAGGGTAGGTAAGCCTCCGCGTTCGCGAGGTCCTACTCGCGTTTGTGATGGCCAAGTTTTCTAGGCCTGGGCCTTTTGCCTTCGCGAATGTGAGGCCCTTTCCGCATTCACGAAGAAGGGGCAGCTGGGCAGTGTCTTGTTTTAACTCCGGACTTAGGCTATTTTGAGCTCATTTATTACACTCTTGGGCAATTTTGGAGCTTTAAAGAGGGGGATTTCAACCTTGCTTTTGAAGGTAAGTAATTCCTAACCATGAGTTTAGTACATAGATTATGGGTAGATTTTAACATGTAAAATTGGGAAAATTAAGGGTTTAGATGAAAAACCTAAGTTTTGATAAAAACGAGATTTAACCACGAAAATGGTTATGGAATTGAGAAAAAATTATATATTTGAGTTCGCGAGGTTATGGATAACAACTTTCTTCAAAAATTTCTGGAATCCGGGCACGTGGGCCTCGGGGTAAAGTTTAGAAAATTTTCAATTGGGGTTGGGTGATTAATATAATAGTTAAATTATGAACTTTTGAACATGTAATGATTAAATTATATAACATATGATTAGTTTAGATTGTTCGACACCGAGTTGAGGCTTTAGAGCAAAATTTGTGACCGCATAGTGGACTTTGTGATGGGGTAAGTCTCTTGTCTAACCTTGTAAGAGGGAATTACCCCATAGGTGCTTTAAATTAATATTTGTTTCTAATTGTGGGGGCTACATACGCACTAGGTGACGAGAGTCTGCGCGTAGCTACTCTTTACGCTTATGTCCAAGTAGTTTAGGACCCAAATCATGAATTACTTGTAGTGTTTGCACCCTATTCGTTAAATAAAGTGCCTAAATTATATAAGAATGTAACGACCCGACCGGTCATTTTGAGATCCAGCGCGTCGTTCAGTAGTTGGGAGTCATGAACAGCTTCATTTCGGGTATTGTGACTTGTGGGTATTGTCAGAGTTGAAATTTAGGGCGTTTGGGGGTTAAATTGAAAGGAAAATTCTCATTTCAGAAGCCTTAAGTTGAGGAAATTGAGTAAGACTGGAATTTTGAGTAAACTGTGATGACCCAAAAGGGCATCTTATGTAAATTTAATTATGACTGTGTTCCGAGGCCCTGAAAGCCTCCGACAATCTCACCTCGATGTGCGTGCGCAGCCCGCGCGCGTAGCCGGGAAGCCTTTATGTGGAAACTTGATAAAGAGTTGAATTTATGATAATTAGTTGAATAAAGTTGACTGTGGTCAACATTTTTGGTGAACGGACCCGGATCCGTGATCCGACGGTCCTGGAAGGTCCGTAGGAAAATATGGGACTTAGGCGTATGCCTGGAATCGAATTCCGATTACCCAAGTACGAGAAATGAATTTTTAAAGGAAATTGTTTTATGAAAATATTAAAGGCTTATGAAAAATGAACCTTGATGTAAAACCTGTGCGGCCGGGCCCGTATTATGATTCCGGAGCCCGGAACAGGTTCAATATGTGTTATTTAAGTTATCTGTGAAATTTGGTAAGAAACGGACTTGATTTGACGGGTTTCGGATCAAAATGAGAAAATTGGAGTTAATGAAGTTTTGAGGATTTTTAAAGAATTTGAAATTTGGCTTGAAATGTGATTTTATGTTCCCGAGGTCCGAATGAAATTCCGAGACCGGGAATAGTTCCGTTATGTCATTTATAACTTGTCTGCAAAAATTTGAAGTCATTCCGAGTAGTATAGACTGGTTCGGCGCATTGAAAAGAATTCTAGAATTTCTTAAGTTCTTAAGTTGATTCAATTTGGTTTTGGGATTGAATTTTGAGTAACCGACCTTGGAATCAGGATCCGAAGGTTCCAGCAGGTTCGTATGATGATTTCGGACTTGGGCATATGTCCGGATCAGGATTTAGATAACCCGAGAGTGTTTCGGTGTATATTGTGGAAATCAGCATTTTTGAAGAAATTTCCTAAGTTTGGCTTGAAGCGCATTTCAATGATATTGATGTCCGTTTGGGATTCCGAGTTTGGGAATAGCTCCGTATGGTGATTCTGGAGTTGGGAGCGCGATCGGAAGTGAATTCGGATGTCCGGAGGTCATTTTGAAGTCATTTGGCTAAAGATAGAAATTTGAAGGTTTTTGAGAAGTTTGACCGAGAGTTTGACTTTTTGATATCTTGGTCGGATTCAAATTCCGAAAGTTGGAGCAGGTCCGTAATGTCGAATATGACTTGTGTGCAAAATTTGGGGTCAATCGGACGTGATTTGATAGGTTTCGGCATCGGATGTAGAAGTTGAAATTTCAAAGTTCATAAAGTTTGAATTTTAGTGCGATTCGAGATTTCGGCGTTGTTTGATGTGATTTGAGGCCTCGAGTGAGTTCGTATAATGTTTTGGGACATGTTAGTATAATTGTTTAAGGTCCCGAGGGCCTCGGGTGGATTTCGGAAGGTTAACGGAATGAATTTCGGACAAAAGAAAGAAGGAAAATTGCAGAAAATTTCTGCAGATTTTGGACAGCAATTAGTGCGCGAGGAGCCTACTTTGGAAGCTTATATATAGAAATCTATAAAGAATCGGAAAATGTGCAAAACATGAAAGTTGTAGCCCTTACAATATTGTGTTCATAATGTTAAACCATGCATCATTTGGACATTCCTACTGAAATATATGATCGGCTGAAGGTGGCTGGTCGAGCAGTTTCGATAGAATTTTCAGATGCACAGGGCCGACTTTAGAAGCTCATATCTCGGGATATATAAAGCGTTATATGGTGTACAACCTATCAAATTAAAGATCTTCGAGTCTAGTTTTTAAGTCCTCAAACTGTTTGTTATTTGGATATTTCTACAAGAAGTTATGGGTGTCTTAACAGAAGGTGTTTAACAAAGGAATTTTAATAGGATGTACAACCTGTGCATCACAAGTGCAAGGTACAACCCGAAGAAGCAGGGGCAGATTCTTTAAACTCGAATTTTGGCCATTTCTTTCATTTCTTTCATTTGGCT
>ML261129.1:0-19271 GCA_005239495.1 Nicotiana undulata
GAGGGTGGGGGGTTATGGGGTAATTGAGCTGGGGTGTTATGGGTAGTGTAGAGATGGGGCTTGGGCCTGGGTTCTTTTGGCCCAAGTCTGATTAATTCACTTTGTTACTAATGATTAGTTAAATTAAAACTAAACAAAAAATGTGATAATTAATCCTAACCTAGTTTTTGTCCAATTATGATTTAATTAATTAAAATTACACTATTTAGTTTACTCCTAATCAATTAAAGGACAAATTTCACAATTTTGCTAAAAGAACTAATTAAATTGGGAAATTAGACCTTAACCTACTTTATGTTGAATAGTGATATTTATTCAAATAATAATTAAGGTTACGCACCTAATCATGTTACTTTAAATTATTTATATATTAAAAAGACAAATTATGGTTATATATAATGCAAATAGTACGAAAATCCAATAAAATTCATAAAACTAGATAATTTATTGAATTTTTGTAGGACTATATGTTAGGTAAAAAATCACGTGCTCACAGTACCACTATGAATTTTGTGGTTGGGCTTCCACGAACCTTAAGGATATTTGGTGTTGTGTGGGTCATTATGGACATACTGAACAAGTCTGTGCATTTCATTCCGGTCATGACTTCCTATACTCCGGATTAGTTGGCTCGGATGTATCTTAGAGAGATTGTTTGCCTGCATGGTATGCTTGTGTTTAATATCTCGGATTCAGGAACTCAGTTATATTGCATTTTTGGAGGGCAATGCATCGTGATTTGGGAATACAGGGCAAGTTGAGTATGACATTTCATCCCTAGATGGACGGGTAGTCTGAGCGTACCATTCAGATTTTGGAGGAAATGTGGAGGGCATGTGCCATTGATTTTGGGGGAAAGTGGGATCAAATTTTACCGTTAGTAGAGTTTGCCTACAATAACAGCTACTAGTCAAGTATCGAGATAGCTCTATATGAGGCCTTATGTGGGATGAGATGTCGTTCTTCGGTTGATTGGTTTAAGCCCGGGGAGGCTATATTGTTGGGTATTGATCTAGTTAGTGATGCTTTGGAGAAGGTGAAATTGATCCAGGAGCAACTTCGTACAACATAGTTCAGGAAATAAACTTATGCTGATAGGAAGGCTCGTGCCGTGGCATATATGGTAGGTGAGAAGGTTATACTCAAAGGTTTGCCAATGAAGGGTGTGATGAGGTTCGGGAAGAAGGGAAAGTTGAGCCCTTGGTATATTAGTCCTTTCGAGGTGTTAGAGAGAGTTGGTGAGGTAGCCTACATACTTGCTTCGCCACCCGGCTTATCGAGAGTTCATCCGAGTTCCATTTTTCCATGCTCTGGAAGTACTATTAGGATCCTTCACGTGTTAGATTTCAGCTCGGTGCCATTTTGGACCGGCAGGTTCGAAAGCTGAGATCGAAGAATATAACATCGGTGAAGGTTCATTAGAGAGGTTAGCTGGTCAATGTGGCAATATGGGAGATCAAGAAGGAGATGCTTAGCAGATATCCCCATCTTTTTGATACCCCAGTTATGATTCTAAACTCGTTCGAGGACAAACATTTGTTTAAGAAGGGGAGAATATAACGACTCAGCTGGTCGTTTTGTGCATTTGAGCGCCATTTTCCTATTTGATGCTTCCCGTATGTGTATTTATTATTATGTGACCTGCAAGGGTGGTTGGTTTGATTTCATAGATATTTTTGATTGAATTAGGATACTTATCTCTAAGGTTGGAAGTTTAAGTTATAAGACATTGAACGATATTTGACTTTTGTGTAGACAACACCAGAATGGTGTTTTGATGGTTCCAATAGTTTTGTATGATAATTTTGAACTTAGGTGTATGGCCAAATTCGGATTTGGACGTTCCTAGGTTGATTTGGCTCTATTTGGCAAAAGATGGAAAGTTGAAGGCTTGAAAGTTTCATAGATTTGACCGGGAGTTGACTTTTATGTTATCAGATTCAGATTGTTAATTCGGGAGTTGGAATAGGTTTGTTATATCATTTGGGACTTGTGTGAACAATTTGAGGTTATTCCGAGTTGGTTAGACGTAGTTCAGTATGAGTTTTGATATTTGAAGTTTGATAGTTCAATAAGCTTGAATTAAGGCACGATTCATGATTTTGATGTTATTTTGTGTTATTTGAGGCCTCGAGTATGTTCATATTGTATTTTGGGACTTGTTGCTATGCTCGGGCTGGGTCCCAAGAGGCTAGAGTGTGTTTCAAACCACCTGAAAGGTGATTGTGCATGGGTGGTTGGTGACAGATCTGGTGCAATCGCACCTGGTAAAACGAGGTGCGCAAGTGTAATGTTGAGCCTATGAGAAATGGAGCGCAGAAGTGGAGTATGATCGAAAAAGGCATAGTTCGAAGATACGGGAGGTATTGCGCAGAAGCGATATCACTTCTGTGATGCATTGTGCATAGAAGCACTTCCGCAGAAGTGGATGATGCAGCGTAAGTGCGGATGACCGGGAGGTTAAGTGAGCTTTTAGAAGCAAGACTTTTTCCGTAGAAGCAGAGTCGCAGAAGCGTGATTTCGGTCCGCAAAAAGCGAATATAGCTGTGCAGAATATAATTTATAAGGTTTGGTCTATTTTTTATTATTTGGAGTTTTGGAGCCTGGCTAGAGGCGATATTTGGAGGAGTTTTTACCACAATTTTAAGGGTAAGTAATCTCTACTTGATTTTGATTTTAGTTCTTGTTTATGAGGGATTATTACACCTAGACTATGTGATCTAAATGAGAGATTTGGGGGTTTTGCAATGGCTTTGGAGAGTGAAAATTGAAGATCTGGGGGTCTATTTGAGGTCAAATTTGGATGAAACTTATATATTTGGACTCATATTGGAATAAATATTCGAAATTTTGTGAGCTTTGTCTGATTTCAGGGTGCGTCTCGAGTTGACTCTTTTAGTTGATTTTGTGTAATTATGTAAAGGTCGAAGCTTTAATATTTGGGGTTGTTTCCTATGGCCTTATTTAATGTTATTGAGTTTTTTTTTGCTAAATTCGAGCTATTCGAGGTCGGCTCACGTGTGAAGATACTTTTGGAGTATTGATTTAGCTTGATTGAGGTAAGTATCTTACTTAAACTTTGTTAAGGCACTAGTTGCCTGAGTTATTAGTGTTGGCTACGTGCTATGGATGGAGCACATGTGAGGGGTTAAGCCCATGTGCGTGCACCAGGCTTTTTATCCATGTTCGGGGTATTGCTTAGGCTATGTTATGCCTTGAATGAATTTCTAAGCTTTATGCTATTATGGTTCATATGTCTGTACCCCTTTGTGAGCTAGTTGAATTGGAGGTAACATGTAGGATAATCGCCTGCTCAAACTTGATAATTTCTATTTTGTGACGTAATTGCCTGATTAAGCTATGGTACACTTTGCATATGCATACACCTTAGCATGTCACTTATATTGGTTGTTGATACCCAATTTTTCCCTCATATTTTTCATATATATACATATACTTTCAAAATAGTGCATATGCACCATCATTTGATTTACAAGCATGAACACACACTTTTCATAATTTTCTGTAATTTTTGAAGGCTTAAAATATATTTCTGCATTTTTATTATATAAATACTCATTAATTACCTCACAAATTATTTTTATGATGATTTTATCATCTAAACTCATCATTTACACCTATATTAGGTTTTAAATATTTTTAGTACATTTGTTATAATTACATCTGCATTTTAAAGGCTAAAATTGCACATATTGCAATAATAGCCTATATGTACTTATAATAATTTTATTTTTGCAAAAACCGACTTTTTATATTTTTATAATGTTAAGTAATTATTTTTAATCATTTTAGTGCACAAATAATATTTTTTCTATTTATTTATTACTTTTTATAAATTATTTATTTGATTATAATTTGGTATTTAAAAACTAGCCTAAATTCCTAATCAATTTCGGACCTAATACCCAGCCCAATACCCTATACACTAGCCCAATAATACCCAGCCCAAATCTATTAACCCAATCCCCACGACCCCGTCAATACCCGTCCATTTAACCCGCCTTAGTAAACTTTGAATCCCAGATCAACAACTTACATCCCTTCCCCCGTTTTAATTAACCAACCCTCCCCCCTTAACCCTAACCATTTCCCTTCCCCCGCCGCCTTCAAACGCTCTCACCTCTCTGCCCTAAACCCTAACCGTCTTTCCCTTTATCTTCTCTCCTAATCCCACCGGACATGGGATTCCCTAGCTATTTCTTGCCATATTTCACCTCCCCTTGGTGCTGGAACTTTCTATATATCGCTTGCCTAAACATGGCAAGCGGATCCCTTCAACTTCGAACCAAAGATGGTTCAGTTCCTTGACCTTTTCCGTCTTTGTTCTTCCTTGCTCTTTTACGGTATGGATATCTATGAATCTCTGTGATTTTTTACTTGCCCTAAAACTAGGGTTTCAGATCTCTTCTAGATCTATCCAAATCTGGTTCGATTCTTTAATTTTTGAATAATATTTCTGTCTATATGTCTATATTCATCTTATTGTGACTCTATGCCTGTTATTTTCTGTCGATTTTTACTTGCCCTGAACTTGGAATTTTAGATTCTCTTAAATCGGACCAAATCTGGTCCGATTCTTGATTTTTGAATAATATTTCTGTCTATATGGCTATATTCTTCTTATTGTGACTCTTTGCCTTTTATTTTCTGTCGATTTGTGTATTTTACCTAAAATTAGGGTTTTAAATTTCTCATTCCTTACTGATTTTTAAGTGCTTTCCTTTCTAATGTTTGACTAATTATTTCCATGTTTATGTGTTCAATCTCAGTACTATTTAGAACCCCTCCCCATTTCCTTTTAAAAACAGATTCAGAATTCGAAACTTTTCACTACTATAAACAATATTATACTGTACACTCCAACTTTTTAGAACGATATTATTATGTGTTTTTGATTCCTGGCCGACTAAGCCAAGGCCAAAAATCTTCAAGGGTTGCTTCTGTTTGGTGATAATTGCTACACTGTTGGATTCCTTTTCCCCTGTTTCATTTTAACTGGTGAGTTATTGAATCCTTTGTCATTTCCTTATGATTACTTGTTTAATGTGTTATTTCCATTAAAACATGTAAACCTAAATGCTATTACCTTTAGTTAAGACATGTTGAACGTAGTTTGAATTGAAACCTGCCTAACTGTGTGTTCTTTAGGACTGTCTTTTAGAGTTAAACATGCTTTCATACCTTTTAGCTATGTATAGATGCGTGCCTTAAATAATTTGCAATATTTGTTTGTTGAACTTGTTATGGCCTGTTTAATTCTGTTCTCACTATGTTATGATCCCTCTATTAATTTGTTATAATCAGTTCCTGCTGCTAATTAGTTTGTTCCTTTCCTATGACTTAGTCTGATCTAAAATCTCTGTTATCATTGTGAACATGTTTATGGACTGATCTTATTAGCATTTGACTTTGTTACTTCCTAAAACTTGATTAAGTCTACTTAGGTCCAAATGTATTGCTATTTGTTTATGTTCTATGTGTGATTTTGTCCCTAAATGTATCCCTTAATCCCATCCTATTCTCTTGAATCTTCACTCTTTGCTGGCTGAAAGACAAAGCAATTTAGGTTCTATCCTATAGCCTCCCTAGTGTGAGAACTGCTCAGGGTTCACATGAGACCCTTGTGAACTCTGACACACTAGGATTTGATCCCTAGTCTTCCTTCAACTTTTTCTGTTCATTTGTTTCTAGTGTGAGCACGACCTTGGGTTCTTGAAGCCTTAGAAACTCCGACACACTAGAGATTTGGGTTTTGTATGCTTATCCTTGAGATATGGGTGAATCATTCACTACTGGTTATGGTGTATCTATGAACATGGGCTTTTGGAGCTACTATGAGTTGAAGGCCTGGCCTGTCCAGGTGCATTTGGGCCTGCTGCAGGCTTCCTATAGTTTTACTTACTTTGTAATTCATTTATTAAATTCTGGTATGTAATAATTATTTGTAATAACAATTGGGGTGTTAGTGAAAAATGAGAAAATGGGTTTATTTTAATATTTACATGAAATGGGTAGAAATCCTGACTATAAGTGTTTACTTTGCCCAAGTACGTTCTGCTATTGTGTGTTAGATAACCTGCCTATAGGTGTTTACTTTGCTCAAGTATGTTCTGCTATTGTGTGTTAGATAACCTGCCTATAGGTGTTTTCTTTGCTCAAATACGTTCTGCTATTGTGTGTTAGATAACCTGCCCATAGGTTTTTACTTTGCTCAAATACGTTCTCCTATTGTGTGTTAGATAACCTGCCTATAGGTGTTTCCTTTGCTCAAATATGTTATGCTATTGTATGTTAGATAACCTGCCTATAGGTGTTTACTTTTCTCGAATATGTTCCGTAGATAACCTGCCTATAGGTTTTGCTTCTACTTGTTATATACCATGCCTATAAGAAATAAAGTAACCAAAGTTCAATTTGCATTGCAACATATTCATTAGGCATCATGATCATAGGGTCATGCCAATTTATGCTCTACAAATCTGCATTTTAGAAATCATGCCTATAAGGTTTTAATTGATTAGTATGCTATTATCATAGTTGCCCACTTAGTAGACATGTCTATAGGAATTAAACCGGTTTCAATCATCTAAGGTAGGAATCATGTCTATAGGGTAATTCCCACCTGCGTTAAGTGCTAAAATTGAGCTTTAAAACACTGTCCCATTGAGCGCTATTAGAAAGCATGCCTATAGGAACAAACTGAGCAATTCTGAATATTTCTCATGTTTATCACTGCCAAACACTGCGTAAATCACCTAGATATCATGTCTATAGATTTTAATCGCTTATACTTATCATCAGTAGGCAAGTGTGTAGTCACTTAAAAATTATGCTTTGCATAACTGCCCGCATGATCAAATACATAATCACATAGAAATCATGTATATAGGGCCTAACAACTTTAATTGTTAAACTGTCAAACGCCTAATTTGTTTGTGTGCATTTGCTGCCTAAGTGTGGAGGCTAACTTGAGCCCTTATTTTCTTCTACATGAAGGTCCAACTTGTTTTGTATGTCGTTTAGTTTTCATTATTTTTGAGAAACCTAAGTTAAGTCTAGAACCATACAAAATAGAGGTCAAAACGCCTCATGGATCATAGGCATGGGATGGGTAGTGCACGCATAAGATACAACTTAGAATTGATTAGAGCGCTTTAGGTAAATGACTTAAAGATAGTAATTGGGTAGCAAGAGATGATAGTCTGTGCCTGCTGAATAATATGAGTAACACCCTGTATCGAGGGAGTTACGAAGTATAATTTATGTTGCACGGGGTGCTCCTTTAGGCTAAAAAACTTAGGACCCCCATTCCTGTTAAAATAATTCTTTCTTTATCCACTCTGTTTCTCTTCTCTCTTAGACTAATTCACATGATTTGAGTTCGGCTGGGACCCACCATTGTGGACCTCGAGGAGTGCCTAACACCTTCTCCTCGAGGTAATTTGAGCCCTTACTCGATCTTTGGTGACACAAACTAGTAAACCCGAGTCATTTGTAATAGATGCCCTAACACACCTTAATCCGTTAGGTGGAGACTCTATTTTAATAACCTTTCCTCCCTTTTAAAAGAGTTGTCAATGTCGAAACCCGATTTCGCGAGAAAAAGGGGCGCCATATCGGTCCATGAGTGTGTAATTTGATATCCATTGGTCATGTACATGTATTCTAGTATATGCTTTCTATGCACACGAGACTTGATCATGTATGCATATCTTTTCTATATGCTAGGTTGTTAACTGATACAAGACTTAGCACATTATCTCTTTGTGCACCGATTTAGTTTTATTTGTGTTTTATGATTCGATGTTACCATTTCTATGTACTTGTGAAATTCATGAACTAAGCAAGTTATTAGGGAGTATCACTGGTAATTCTTGGCATATTATCTCACCGAGGTTAGCGATGATACTTGATGTTTAACTTAAAGTATATATATTTCTATGTATATCGCCTCATATTTTACTTTTATTTCATGAGTTTTTGATGTTAATTGTGATGATTTATATTAATTTGAAGTTTTTTTATGTGTAGGTATGATTCGAGAGCAATTGGGGGCGAAACGCGCAAAATTAGAGCCAAAATGAAAGAAATCGGACAAAAGGGCATTTGGGCGCCACAGGCAGCGCCTGGCGCCACATGTGGCGCTTGAGGCAGTGACCAATTTCAAGGCAACGCTCTGGTGGGTGCCTGGCGCTACCCAGGGCGCCGGTGACGTGATTTCTTCCTATTTTTCCCGGGACACGGTTTATTCTTCCCTGGACCTACCCAACACGTATAAAAGCAAGACTAAACCTATTTTTGAAGGAGTTGACGCCACTTTGGAGGAAAAAACACACACAGGATCGTTAGGAAGCGGAGAATTCTTAGTTTTCTTCATCTTTCTCTAGTATTTTAAATTGATTGAACACTTATTCAATTGTTTAATTACATCATGAGTGGCTAAACACCCATTGTTCTGGGGTTGTGATTTAGCCATGAATATTGTTGTTTGACATTAGCTTGACCTTGATTATAATTCACTAATATATGGTTGTTTCTTCAATTCTTTGTTTAATTGTTTAATTGTCTGGCCAACATTTAGGTTCTATTTACTGTCTATGTTATGCTTGGGAAAGCCGTGTATAATTTAGAGAAGAATTAAAGAGAGCGGCATCTTAACCCTTAAGGGGAGCTGATTTGTGGTTAGGATAGGAATATACCCTATCACCGTGCTTAATTAAATATCGTAATCTTAATGCATTCTAATAGATTAATTTCATACGAATACATGCGTTAATCTATTGATAATAGGTGAGAAGTATTTCGGGAGAAGGCTATGAGAGCAATTATCGATTAACTAGCAACCATGAGTGAATTATATAAAAGGGAGAGTTAATTAGAACACAATACGAATGGTGAATCGATCACAACCCTGGAATACTTGTCTCTACTGAATACACAACAATCAACTCGTTACTTGATAATTTAGTTATTATTTAGAATCGTAGTATACTATAATCACATTATTGGACTTTGATTTTAGATGGATTGAATACAATTTTAGTGATTTAGTGAGTAGTTTATACAAGTCTCTGTGGGTTCAACACTCAACTTATTATTATATTACTTGTGGACCACATATACTTGCGTGTGCGTTTGGGAGCAATAAGTTTTTGGCGCCGTTGCCGGGGAATTGAATATATACTACTTTTTAGTTTTTGCTTTACTTGTTTATTTTGTCTAGTCTAACGTTACTTGATTATTCCTCTAATCTCAAGAACTCTAATTGAGTGCGTAGGGTCAGAAGCCAGGATAGACTCAACGTCTTTGACCCTGAACCTGAGAGCACATTTCATAGGAGGTTGAGGGAAGCGAGGGATACAAACAATATTCAGGCACTCATTCAATTTCCTGTGAATATGGCAGAGGAGAAACATATGGCTGTTCAGGAGGTAGCAATGCCCAATATTGCTAATGTTACCTCCAGCATCGTGAAGCTCAAAATCACTTGGCACTTTGAGCTGAAACACAACATGATCTAGCTACTTCATGAAAACGGGCAGTTTATGGGTCTTCCACACGAAGATCCATAACAACATATTTTGAACTTCCTAGAGATTAGTGATACTTATATCACTAACGGGATCACTCCAGATTATGTGAGACGCACACTTTTTCCATTCTCTCTATTGGGTGGAGCTAAGAGATCGCTAAAAGCAGAACTAGCTAATTCCATTAAATCATGGAATGATTTGGCAAGAAAATTTCTGGCAAGGTTCTTCCTTTCAAGCAAAACTGCAAAGATCAAAAGTGAGATAGTTTCCTTTAAACAGAAAGCATGAGAATCTTTATATTCAGCATGGGAAAGGTTCAAGGGGCTACTCAGAGACTGTCCTCATCACAATCAGACAAACGAAGTGTTAGCTCATACTTTCATAGAAGGGCTCCATCTCCAAACAAAGATTGTGGTAGATGCTGCAGCGGGAGGTCAAGTATTGAAGAAAAGCTTTGATGAAATTTATGCATTATTGAACAAATTCTCCAAAAGCAATCCAGATTGGCAAGGAGAGATGGGTAGGAACATGGTACAAAACGCACCAGGGTTCTTGAATTAGATGTTTTGTCAGCATTGTTAGCATAGATCTATACACTGACCAACCAAGTCAATCAGATGACCATGATCATCAACAAGCAACAGGCTCAACCAGTGCAACAGGATCAGGTATTTTGTGAAGTATGTGGAGAGGGTCACCCGAGTGACTTGTGCCCAGCTAATCCATAGTCTGTCTTCTTTGTGGGTAATGCAAATAGGGGTCAGGCAAATCAATATGGGAACACTTATAATCCCAACTGGAGGAACCACCCAAACTTCTCTTGGGGTGGAAATCAAGGCACTCAGAATTAATACAGGCCTCAAGAACCTCAACAGTAATACAGACCACCTCGGTCTGAACAACAAGCGATTCCAACAAGCCACCTTGAGGAAATGATGAAGAAAATGATGGCGGATTAGCAGGCCCAAGCCGTAGCAATGAGAAATTTGGAACGCCAAGTGGGAAAACTTGCCAGTGCCCAAAATACCAGACCATTGAGAGCTCTTCCAAGTGACACTGAGGCTAATCCTAAAGCAACCGTTAATACCGTATCATTGAGGAATGGGAGACAATTAGAAGAGGTTCAGTCTAAGAAGAGAAATAAGGTAAATTTTAATGAGAGGCCATCCGCTATAGAATCAACATCAGACAAATCAAGAGAATCAGAAAAGCCAGCTGAAAGGGCGGTGGCTGAGCAACCCCCACCATTGGTTGCAAGGCCACCCCCTCCGATCCCTCAAAGGTTCCAGAAAGTGAAAGATAATGTCGCGTACAAAAAGGTCCTTAATCTTTTGAAGTAGGTTCAAATCAACAATCCATTGGTAGACATTTTGCAGAAAGTGCCCAAATATGCTAAATACATCAAGGACATTGTGGCCAATAAAAGGAGGCTGACTGATTTTGAGACTGTGGCACCTGCTGCTGAATGTAGCTCAAGAATTAAAAGCAAACTACCTCAGAAATTAAAGGATCCGGGTAGTTTTACTATCCAAATCTGGATTGGTAAGCAAGCCGTCAGGCTCGCTTTGTGTGATCTTGGGGAGAGCATCAATCTAATACCGCTATCTGTGCTCAGACAGTTGAGGTTGGGTGAGCCACGCCCAACAACGCTAATTTTACAATTGGTTGATCGCTCCCTTGCTCATCCTGAAGGAGTGATTGAAGATGTGTTAGTTCAAATGGGCTCTTTCATATTCCCTACTGATTTCATTATCTTGGATTCCGAGCCTGATCAGGAAGTCCCATTTATTTTGGGGCATCCTTCTTAGCCACGGGCCAAGCTATTATTGATGTGTGTGAAGGGAAGATGACGATGAGAGTTGGTGATTGAGTTAAGGTATTTAATGTATATAAAGCACTCAAATTACCAGCCCACTATGAAGAGTTATCCATGATTACTGTGGTGGAAAGCAATGCTGCATCATTGGTTCCTTATATGAGTCTTGTTGACCCTCTTGAATGAGTTTTGATTGGGGATGGAGAAGATTGTGAAGATGAAACGAGGGGAGAAATTGAGCAAGTGCTTGATATGACCTCCAGTTATGTCCACGAGCAAGGAAAATTTGAAGAGCTGAACAAGCTTGTTACTCTGACCCCTCCTAAGCCATCTATTGAGAAAGCTCCAAAGATAGAACTTAAGCCTCTTCCAGCACATCTACGCTATGCTTATTTGGGGAACTCTGAGACATTGCTCGTGATCATCTCATCCAGCCTTACTAACACACAAGAAGAGAAATTGCTCAGAGTACTTCATGAGCACAAAAAGGTGATTGGTTGGACAATTGCAGATATTAAAGGAACCAGTCCATCATTTTGCATGCATAAAATCTTCTTGGAAGATGGACATCGCCCAAGTGTTGAGCAACAAAGGAGGCTAAATCCCATTATGAAAGTAGTCATGAAGAAGGAGTTAATAAAATTTCTTGATGTATCATCTTTCCTATTTCTGACAGCAACTGTGTAAGCCCGGTTCAATGTGTGCCCAAAAGGTGGGGGGTGACTGTGATTGAAAATGATAAAAATGAGCTAATTCCTACTCGCACTGGTATATGATGGAGAGTTTGCATTGATTACCAAAGGCTCAACAAGGCTACCCGCAAGGACCACTACCACTTCCCTTCATTGACCAAATGTTGGACATATTAGCGGGACATGAATATTATTGCTTTCTTGATGGGTACTCGGGATATAATCAAATTTTCATATTCCTAGAGGATCAGGAGAAGACCACATTTACTTGTCCTTATGGAACTTTCGCCTTCAAGCTGTGATGACCCGAAAGGTCATCATATGTACATTTAATTATGACTGTGCTTCGAGGCCCCGAAAGCCTCTGTTAATCTCACCTCTATATGCGCACGCAGCGCGGATGCGTTGCCGGGAAGCCTTTATGAGAAAAACTTGATAAAGAGTTGAATTTATGATAATTAATTGAATAAAGTTGACTTGGTCAACATTTTTGGTAAACAGACCCGGACCCGTGATCTGACGGTCCCGGAAGGTCCAGAGGAAAATATGGGACTTGGGCGTATGACCAGAATTGAATTCCTAGGACCCAAGTCCGAGAAATGAATTTTTAAAAGAAAATTATTTTCTGAAAATAATCAAGGCTTATGAAAATGAACCTTGATGTGAAATCTGTGCTGCCAGGGCCCGTATTATGGTTTTGGAGCCTGGAACAGGTTCAATATATGATATTTAAGTTAACTGTGAAATTTGGTAAGAAACGGACTTGATTTGACGGGTTTCGGATCAAAATAGGAAATTTAGAGTTAATGAAGTTTGAGAAATTTTCATAGAATTTGAAATTTGGTTTGGAATGTGATTTTATGTTACCAAGGTCCGAATGAAATTCTGAGATCGAGGATAGTTTCGTTATGTCATTCATGACTTGTCTGCAAAATTTGGGGTCGTTCCGAGTAGTACAGGTCGGTCCGGCGCATTGTTATAAAAATCAAGAACTTAGAAATCCTTAAGTTTGATCCTAGGGGTTTGAGGGGTGATTATTAGATTTAGCGTTGTTTTGGGTGTTCCGAAGGCTCGAGCGAGTCTGTATTATGAGTTAGGACTTGTTGGTATATTTGGACGGGGGCTCAGGTGGGCCTAGGTGCCTCCCGGACACCACCCGAGGCCAAAAAACTAGCTGAAGATGCAACTGGTGCACCTGATCTAGTGTGACCGCAGGTGCGGTTTCCCAGCCGCAGGTGCGGGACCGCTCCTGTGGTCCCAGCCTCGCAGGTGCAATCCTCTTTCGTAGGAGCTGCGGTCCCCAGCTCTGCAGGTGCGACCCCAGCCCCTCTTGCCCAATTTCGCAGGTGCGGTCCTCGAGCCGCAGGTGTGGAGCCCCTGTAGACCAGGCAGTGAAATTTCATTTAAACACAGGATTGAGTCATTTCTTCCATTTTTTCCATCTTCTTCCTTGTGTTATTTGGGAGCTTCCAAGAGGGCCTTCAACCTAGTACTTGAGGTAAGTAAATTCCCCTATCTAACACTAGTTTCAAACATTAATTCCTAGTTGAATTCCCAACTAAATTATCAAAAATCATAGAATTAGGTAGTAATTTTAGGGCTCTTGGGGATTTTGTGATTTTCCATTCAAGTAGAAATCACACCTTAATGATCCTTAGGCTATGGGTGAGTGATCCCTTCGAGAATCTTCAGAATTTGAACATGCGGGACCGGGGTTGGAATTTGGAAATTCTTCAAGAATAGTGATCTTAGTGACTAACTAGGATAACTTCCCACATTGTGCATGCATTGATATTATTTTACACCTTTTGGCTAGTTGCGAGCCGTCGAGGGTAGACTTCGGAGATTTCGGGCGCATCCTTGATCCGAGGGGTGATTTCGTAACGAGGTGAGTCTCCTTTCTAACCTTGTAAGAGGGAATTGTCCCCATAGGTGATGTATATGCTATGTGTAAATTGTTTGGGGGCTACGTACGCGCCAAGTGACGAGAGTCCGTACGTAGCGGCTATCATTGTTATGTCCGGGTAGTTAGGTCCACATCCTGCCCTATATGCTTCCTCGTAATGCCTTATATGCCTCATATGCTTCCTCGTAATGCCTTATATGCTTCCTTGCAATGCTTTATATGATTCATTGTGACGCCATATGTACTATGAGATTATGTTTTGTATAGTATTGTTCCTCTAAGGCTTTTATGGAAATTTTTTGAATGGAGAGGAATTTGTTATGGAAAGTAAGTATTTGAAATATATATGGGATCGGGCCGTACTCCACGACAGTGTTGAGAAATATTTATGATATATACGGGATCGGACCGTACGCCACGACAGTATTGAGAAGTATTTGTGATATATACGGGATCGGGCCGTACGCCACGGCAGAGTTGAGAAGTATTTGTGATATATATGGGATCGGGCCGTATGCCACGGCAGTGTTGAGAAATACTTGAAATATATATGGGATCGGGTCGTACTCCACGACAGTGTTGAGAAATACTTGAAATACATATGGGATCGGGTCGTACGCCACTGCGAGTTTAGAAGGTACCTTATGGGAGTGGGGCGTACACCACGGCGGATCTAAGACTTAGTGATTATTGTTTCGTTTCGGTGGTCTTACCCTTGAAAGTGCATTATTGTTTAATTCAGTAGTTGTTTGGATTTTTGCTCTTGATATGTACTTGTTGCTTATTTCCTGACATGCCTACTGTATTTCATTATATTCTATCATATGTTATTACTGTTGGACCTTAGTGAGTATCGAGTCGACCTCTCGTCACTAGTTCTTCGAGATTAGGCGGGATGCTCACTGGGTACATATTTATTAATATGTACTCATGCTGCACTTCTGTACTTAACTGTACAGGTTTTGAGGCCGATGCTTCTGGTTATTGTACCGGAGATAGATCCTGAGCTTGTGGACTTGACTTCACGGTGAGCTGCTTCCTCTGGCGATTCCCAGCAGCACCATGGAGTTTTCACTTACTTTTGTTATTTTCTAGTTTATTTCATCCAGACCGTGGATTTGTATATATATTACTTTCCTTTGTATATTCCATTAGTATGCCCATGACTCTCGTGACACTAGTTCCTGGCACATGCGTAGTGTATATTTTGGGTTTTGGGTTGTATAGGCATACATATGCTTTATTTTGGCCATGTAGTGTTATGCTTTTATTTGCGTATCAAGCGATTATCATGTTTAACTGTTTAAAATTTGTAAATATCGACTTGTTTAATTAGATGGGAAGGGTAACACTTAGTGTAATTTGTATTGGCTTGCCTAACCCCGTCGTTGGGCGCCATCACGACCTGAATTAGGATTCTGGGTCGTGACACAAGCGAATGACGTTTGTTCTTTGTAATGTACCAGCCACTTTTCAGAGATGCATGATGGCTATTTTCACTGATATGGTGGAAATATTCATGGAGGTGTTTATGGATGACTTATCAGTCTTTGGGTCATCTTATGATGATTATTTGAAAAATCTCAGCATGGTATTAGCCCGTTGTGAAGAAATAAATCTGGTCTAGAATTGGGAGAAGTGTCACTTTATGGTGCGGGAAGGCATCGTTTTCGGTCATAGAGTGTCTAGGAGTGGCATAGAAGTTGATAAGGCAAAAGTGGAGGCGGTTGAAAAATTACCTCCACCAATTTCTGTGAAGGGTGACCAGAGTTTCTTGGGACACGCAGGATTCTATAGGCTCTTTATTAAAGATTTTTCTAAAATTGCTACTCCTTTGTGCAGGTTGCTCGAAAAGATGTCAAGTTCAACTTTGATGAAGCCTTCCTCAAGGCATTTGAAGAACTCAAAAAGAAATTGGTAGCTGCCCCCATAATTGTTGCACCAGATTGGTCCCTACCATTTTAACTTATGTGTGATGCTAGCGACCATGCAATTGGGGAAGTGCTAGGCCAAAGGAAAGACAAGGTGTTTTATTCCATTTACTATGCGAGTAAGACCCTTGATGATGCACAACTGAATTACACCACCACTGAGAAGGAGCTGTTAGATGTTGTGTTGGCCTTTGAGAAATTTCGGGCATACTTGGTGGGAACAAAAGTCATAGTCCACACCGATCATGCAACAATCAGGTATCTATTTACAAAGAAAGAATCTAAAGCTAGATTGATGCGCTAGGTTTTATTGTTGCATGAATTTGATGTGGAGATAAGAGACCGAAAGGGCACTGAGAACCAAGTAGCTGACCATCTATCAAGGCTGGAAAATCATGACCACGTGGAGGGGCGTAGAGAAATTAAAGAAGTGTTTCCAGATGAGGAACTTTTTGATGTGACCCAAGATCCTCCTCCACGGTATGCTGATTATGTGAACTATCTTGTGAGTGGGGTACTTCCTCTGGAAATTGAATCTGAGGCAAGAAAGAGGTTCTTACATGATGTGAAGTTCTAATACTGGGATGAGCCATATTTGTACAAACAATGTGCTGATCAGTTAATGAGGATATGCATTCCTGATAAAGAAGTGGAGCTAGTGATGTATGATTGTCATGCATCGCCTAATGGGGGCCATCATGGCGGCGATAAAACAACGGAGAAAGTACTACAATCCGGGTTCTTTTGGCCAACTCTATTCAAAGACGCCCATGCATTTGTTAAAAAGTGTGACCAGTGTAAGAGAACAGGAACGATCACAAGGAGGCACGAGATGCCTTTGAATAAGTACATTTTGCTGGCAGTTGACTATGTGTCAAAATGGGTAGAGGCGATTGCATTGCCGACAAATGATGCCATGGTTGTAGCTGCAAATGTAAAGAAGAACATATTTTCGAGGTTTGGGACTCCGCGTGCCTTAATTAGTGATTAAGGAACCAACTTTTTCAATCGGCTGTTGAATAACCTTCTAGCTAAATATGGGGTCCCATTGCTCGAGGACGAGCAATAGTCTAAGTGTGGGGTGTTGATGTTTAGCTTAAAGTATATATATTTCTATGTATATCGCCTCATATTTTACTTTTGTTTCGTGAGTTTTGGATGTTAATTGTGATGATTTATATTAATTTGAAGTATTTTTAAGTGTAGGAATGATTCGAGAGCAATTGGGGGCGAAACGCGCAAAATTAGAACCAAAACGAACGAAATCGGACAAAAGAGCATTTGGGCGCCACAGGCAGCGCCTGGCACCACCTGTGGCGCTGGAGGCAGTGACCAATTTCAAGGCAGCGCCCTGGTGTGCGCCTGACGCTACCCAGGGCGCCAGTGACGTGATTTCTTCCTATTTTGTCCGGGACACTATTTATTCGGCCCTAGACCTACCTAACACGTATAAAAGCAATACTAAGCCTATTTTTGAAGGAGTTGACGCCACTTTGGAGGAAAAAATACACACGGGATCGTTAGGAAGCAGAGCATTCTCAGTGTTTTTCATCTTTCTCTAGTATTTTCAATTGATTCAACACTTATGCAATTATTTAATTACATCATGAGTGGCTAAACACCCATTGTTCTGGGGTTGTGATTTGGCCATGAGTATTGTTGTTTGACATTAGCTTGACCTTGATTATAATTCACCAATATATGGTTGTTTCTTCAATTCTGTGTTTAATTGCTTAATTGTCTTGCCAACAGTTAGGTTCTATTTACTATCTATGTTATGCTTGGGAAAGCCGTGTATAGTTTAGAGAAGAATTGAAGAGAGCGGGATCTTAACCCTTAAGGGAAGCGGATTTTTGGTTAGGATAGGAATATACCTAGTCACCGTACTTAATTAAATATCGTAATCTTAATGTGTTCTAATAGATTAATTTCATAGGAATATAGACATTAATCTATTGAGAATAGGCGAGTAGTACTTCGGGAGAAGGCTATGAGAGCAATTATCGATTAACTAGCAACCATGAGTGAATTATATGAAGGGGAGAGTTAATTAGAACACAATACGAATGGTGAATCGATCACAACCCTGGAATACTTGTCTCTACTGAATACAAAACAATCAACTCGTTACTTTATAATTTAGTTATTATTTAGAAACGTAGTATAAAAATTACATTGTTGGACTTTGATTTTAGCTGGATTGAATAAAATTTGTATTGATTTAGTGAGTAATTTGTACAAGTTTATGTGGGTTCGACACTTGTCGACCACGTATACTTGCGTGTGTGTTTTGGAGAAACAAGTTCACTTAATTGTGCAGATCCAGGCATTGGAACCGGCTGAGACCTGTCCGTGATTGTTGTGAGCTCCTGAGAGACGAGGTAGAGCTGCATTTCAACCGCAGTATTTGACGTCTCTTTCCATTTTAGTTACTATTATTGTTATTCAAATAGTTTTTTTATTTTTTATTTTTAGAGTTGTATTACTATAGTAGAGCTCATGACTCTGTATTGTCATTTCTGGAGATGTTATGTATTGACGTAGTATATTTATGACATTTAGAGGGGGAAAAATTCTCCCTAAACATGACATCTCTGCTAACAAAGAAGATTATGTGAGTGAGACTATAAAGTTTGTACCCCTTTTGTGTGCTGGAGTACCCCAAATGGACTGCCTCATCGATGCCCAAACTTTTCTCCTTTATATCCAGTGATAGTGGTATAACATAAGCAGCCCAATGGCGCACCCCCTTTTTCCTCGCGGAGTCTGGGTTCATGACATTGGTTGAGACAACTCGTTCCTTTTGGGAAAGGGGTTTTGCGTTTTGAAGAATCGCCACCTACGATTTTAAGGTGCGTTAGGGCACCTAAGGGGTTAATTAACAACTACGTTGATAACCAGAGACAGGGTAAGGGCTTGAAATTATCCTAAGGGGAAGGTGTTAGGCACCCCTCAAGATCCACAAGTGTGGTTCCCGGCCAAACAACTTTTTGTGAATTTGTACAACTTATTTAGCAAATAAACAAGTAGGGCTCAAACAAAAGGGGATTTAAGTCTAAGTACAGAGGTTTGAAAAGCAGTTAATGAGAAGCTAGCCTTTGAAAAGAATTACATATTTATGAAAATAAAGGGATATCCTAGGTTTGTTTATAATATGGATCACATAAATGCAATACCCGGTATGAAACTCCTAAGAGAGGGGCTACACGTGGTATTAGCGCACCGGTCATCACATCCATATCTACCCTTTCCCACCCCGTGAAGGTAATTAAAGCACTTGTTGGTCACGACCTCTATTGCATGTTGTTACCTGTCCCTTCCCATCAGTCTCGGAGGAATTTAGGACTCATATCCTATAAAGGGGGGGGGGGG
>MDKH01149260.1:0-116264 GCA_005239495.1 Nicotiana undulata
CTCGATCAAATACAGTATCGAGTGCCAGTCGTGCCTCCCCTAGTTTGGGGGCGTGACACATACTTTCATAAATAAAATTTTATTACATTAAAAAAATCTGCTAGTATATTTTTATCCATTACACAAGAATTTTCATATGCATAATGTCTTAGTATATGAAGACCTGCACGTACCTTTTTCAATGGACAGTTTCAATCGAGCATAATGTTAATGATTTGAGGACCTGCACATATCTTTTTCATTAGACAAAATGTCTATCATGTATAAGTTTTAGATTTGAATAATATTCACTAAAGTTTATATTTTTCATTGGACTCAATATTTCTTGTAGCGTATTTACGTATTTATGTAAGGCGTATTGGTTCCTTAACAAATATAATTCATGCCATATGGTCTAAACGTCAAGCTATTACTTTAGAAATAAAGGTAACACTGTGCCAAATATCGACAAATTTTTATTTTTATATGTTACATTAAAATATTAGAACATAAATAAGGTCGATAAGCGTTAGCAAACCATGTCCATAAAAAAAGTATTCTATAGTAACTTAGTAATTAATATTGAATATTTGAAATTATGTCTAATGGATATAGTATTAGACTTATCGTTATTTGCATATGAATTTCGGTTGAAATTCCGAGTTGCCCAAATTATGCCCTCCCCTAATCGCTTTAGCTTAAAAAATTTATCTCAAAATAAGATTAGATTTGGTAGTAGTAATTATTTTTAAAGCTGCTCAATTCTCAAAACATACTTTAATATAGTAAATTCATAAATTACATCTTCTATTTATTATTTTCTAAATAATTAACAGGCTCCTGATTAGAAACAAGTTATCTCATGATTAATTATTTCGTGATTAATTATTTTTAAATTAGTTATCTCATTATACTACGAATAACTAATTCCAAAATTAATTACATAATATCTCAAGTTTAATATCCAGATTAATTATATCTTATCCTGGTACCAAATGAGTCATGATGGACAGTTAACAACAAAAAATATGCAAATTTCAACAATTTAATAAATTAATAGAGTCACCCAAAACTTGTCACCCCTTTCTCAGTCAGCTGTGAAAGGCTATTTCTCTCTGTATGTAGCCACTCTTTCAATTTTCATTATTCACAAGGTATATATATGCATACACAGATTATATATACATAGAGAAGTAGAAGAAAGAGGGAGAAATGGGTTGGTTTCCGTGTTCTGGATCATCGAAGCAAACCTCAAAGAAGAGGAAAAAGAAGAAAGACTCGACCAAGTCGGTCCAGCTTGCTTCTGGTAATTAATAAATCTGCATATTTATCATATAAGCAGACTAATTTGATGATTCTCTGAGATGGGTTTGTTGTATTATTGTCAAATTTCTAGGTTTTTATGCAATTTAAAGCTTCAAGTTTTCAACTTTTAATGAATCTGTGAAATGGGTTTGTTTTATGTTTGTCAAATTTTTAGTCTTTATGTTATTTGGAGCTTCAGGTTTTCAACTTTTAATGATTCTTTGAGATGGGTTTGTTTTATTTTTGTCAAATTTCTAGTCTATATGTTATTTGGAGCTTGAGTATGAGTTTCTTTTGGAAACAGCCTCTCTATCCACGCCAAGGTCCGCCAAGGTTAAGGTCTGCGTACACTCTACCCTCCCAAACCACAAGTCCCAGACCACACTTGTGGGATTTCACTGAGTCTTCTGTTGTTGTTGTTGTTGTTATGTTATTTGGAGCTTCAAGTTTTCAACTTTTTAATGATTCTGTGAAATTGGTTTGTTGTAGTTTTTGTTAAATTTCTGGTCTTTAGATGATCTGGAGCTTCAGTTTTATATTATTGCTTCTCATTCTTGGATATCACCTGTTTACTATTGTTTAGGTAAGGGATTGCTTTTGCATTCCTTTAGGCTTAGTTTTTACTATAGGTTGTTCTGTTTCTTACTTCTATACACATTATTGTCTCTTTCGCTTCGGTTTATTTAATACTATGCTGGTGGTACTGCTCCTCATATTCTTTGTGACGAGGGTATATCGGAAATAGCCTCTCTACCTTCACAAATCACAAATGTCGGGGTAAGGTCTGCGTACATCCTACCCTCCCAGACCTCATATGTGGGATTCTCACTGGGTTTGTTGTTGTTGTAGACCTCACATGTAGGATTCTCACTGGGTTTATTGTTGTTGAACGGCTTCATTTTTACTTGATTCACTTTAAGAGGAACATTTTTGTAAGATTTTTATGCGATTGTGGGGATAATGTGACGTTTAGAGCTGTAAAAAATATGAGAAATACTAAAAATGAAAACGTGAGCTGTTAAACTTTAGTCAAATGTGCATAATTTCTTCAAGAAAAATGAGGGGCTTTCTATTGGACATCCAAGAGTTTCAACTTTTTATTTTACCATCCAAGTTTTAGGAAGTTAGTCTGGTGTGCAAATTTTAACTTTTCTTTTTTCATTTCAATGTACCATCAAGCGTCAGAATTAGCCATCAGAATTAGCCACTCAGCCACTGATGCTTGTATCAGAGTAGGCTGCCTACATCACACCCCTTGGGGTGCGGCTCTTCCCCGGACCCTGCGTGAACGCGGGATACTTGTGCACCAGGCTGCCCTTTTGTACCATCAGGCGTCTGTCTAGACAATTTTCATTTCTAAATGGACCCAGACCAAACATGTAGGTACACAATGATAGGAAATAATAATGAGTGTTGCATAAGGATCTTGTAGAGATGAATTCTTGGCGATGTTTACTGAGTTAGCTAGTCCAACGATGCTGCTTTTACTGTATCTTGCATGACTATCATATTAGAAAATTTGTAGGAAACAGACTCGGTTATTGAAGCTGCACAATTTCCCAGTACATCAAGTGGTTCTATCAAGTTTGGTATCATGCATTTCCCACGATTGGACTAAATCCTTTGACCAGTTTCTTGATCAGGCAGTTGGCTGTATATGATGTTTTTGAACCATAATTGTTTGGTGTCAGTTCTGTATTTTCTTTCCTTCTCTCATTTCTGTTGTGGTTTTGTGTTCAGAAAAGTTGAAGGCAAAGAATCTGTTAGGCTCAAAGGAGGATGTTAAGGATGGAGAGTCTAGTCAGATTGCCGCCAAGACTTTTACATTTCGTGAATTAGCAGCTGCTGCAAGAAACTTTCGAGGTGATTGTCTTCTTGGAGAGGGAGGTTTTGGAAGAGTATACAAAGGGCGGCTCGATTCCAATCAGGTTTTCTTCTGTTGCTTTTTTTTTTCCCAATGATGGAACTCTTTTCAACAATGAAATGGAGTTCCATTTTCTGTCTCCGCAGTCTGGTTGTGTCTCAATTCACCAGATTTTGGCTGAACTCGCTATTTCTGTTCCTGAGGAAAATTAGAATCGTTTTCACTATTTTATTTCCTTTGTTCTTGCTTTAACTGTGCCAAGTTTGGACACTTGCATCGTATTTGATGAGCTCCTGTTATTTCATAATGTTATAACTAGTCGGCTTATTTAGGGGAAGGGACTAGCTTCGTTCTTGAATATCAGTTGTGACAAGTCAGAACTGTGTTTATCTCTTGATCCTTTTGTCACAAACAGGGCCAAAATGAAAAAAAGTCATTCTTGTGCTGTTAGCAATAATAAACTCTAGGAAACATGCATTATTCTTTGTGAAAATGCTTGGGTTTCCCTTATTAGATTTCAGAATATGAGCTTTACGTCGTCTGATGCATTGTTTTCGATTCTGCTTCTTTATGACAAAATGGAATTGACCTTGGTCGTTTGTCACCTCCTTTTGTTTATTATAATACTCCCCCTGTTCCACTTTACGTGAACCTATTACTATTTGGAGAGTCAAACAAAGTTTTCTTTTGACCATGTTTTTGTTGCAAATATTTTTTTAATTATTTTGAATCGTTAGCTATTGTGACTTATAATACTTTTTTTATGTAGTTTCTAAGTATATAAATTTTATTTTAAAAGTTTAAAAATTCTATTTGCACTGAAAATTAGTCACTCTGACCCTCGAACTCCAAAAGGTTCACGTAAACTGGAACGGGGGGAGTAATATTTTTGTTGTTATCACTATTGCTACTGTTCAATTTTATCTTGCTTTATGATATTGCTATGGACATATAAGATATGTGCTGGAGCTATGCTTTGACACCTTCTCTCATTTATTTGCTATAGATTGTTGCCATCAAGCAACTCGATCGTAATGGATTGCAAGGGAACAGGGAATTTCTTGTTGAAGTGCTGATGCTAAGTTTGTTACACCATCCTAACCTGGTAAATTTAATTGGCTATTGTGCTGACGGAGATCAGAGGCTTCTGGTTTACGAATATATGCCACTAGGATCACTGGATGACCATCTTCATGGTAATATCTCTTTTAGTCGATCACCGCTTTCCTCCTGTCTATATTTTTTCATTTGAAATTTGGATTTAAAAATAAGTGTTATGCAGATCTTACGCCTGCAAAGAAAGTGCTTGATTGGAACACGAGAATGAAAATTGCAGCTGGAGCAGCAAAAGGCTTGGAATATTTACATGACAAAGCAAGCCCGCCCGTAATATACCGCGATTTAAAATGCTCTAATATTTTGCTTGGTGAGGGGTATCATCCAAAGCTATCCGACTTCGGATTGGCCAAGTTGGGACCCGTAGGAGATAACACCCATGTCTCGACAAGAGTTATGGGTACTTATGGGTACTGCGCTCCGGAGTATGCTATGACTGGTCAGTTGACTTTAAAGTCAGATGTTTACAGCTTTGGGGTTGTCCTCTTGGAGATCATAACTGGCAGGAAAGCAATTGAAAATTCAAAAACCGGAGGAGAGCACAATCTGGTTGCATGGGTAAGATATTTGCTTATTGTATTACCTTTATCTTGTTGTTTCCGCGGTGGCAATTGTTAAACCATGCATTATGTTAAAATATCTTAAAACAAATTGAGTTAAAGGCAGTCCATAGCTGATGTAATATGATTTTGGCTGGATTGTTGAAAACCGTGAGAATCTTCAGGCAGATTAAAAATTCCTTCTTTTAGTCCTTAAGAAAATACACTATTATGCAATTGTAAAACCATGCATATGTTTGTGTTGGATTATTAGCTATGTTGCTCGCACTCTTCAAAAATACCACCAGGTGCGTGTCGGATCCTCCAAAATTACTGCATATTTTGAATATTTTGAGTATCCGATATGGGTGCGGCAACATTTTTGGTAGGTCAGAGCAACATAAATTATTAGGGCAGTATGGGTAGTTGAGCAGATGACAAGTGTGAGCAGTGTAGGTTCAGTGTTTTCATTTGATGCTGTTTACTGGGCATTTAATAACGGCATGTGGACTTGCCATATTTTATTGCGATAATTACATTTTTGGGCCACCCAAAAAAATAATATCCAACAAATGTATGTATTTTGTATAATAAGTATAAATATGTTTTGTATATTTGGGCTACCGCCTGTAATAATTTTGGGCCGCCAGGCCAAAAATGAAGAAAGCCCTTTTCCTTATTGTGTTTGTGCGGGGGTAGGAGGGGTGTATATTCTTTTTGCTATTAGCAAACCCAATATAGAAAACCAAGTTCGAAGAATATAATCGTGCGTTCCTTACCAGGCAAGACCCTTGTTCAAAGAGCGGAGGAAATTCTCACAGATGGCTGATCCAGTACTTCAAGGCCAATATCCCGTTAGAGGTTTGTATCAAGCTCTAGCAGTTGCAGCAATGTGTGTTCACGAGCAACCTAACATGCGTCCAGTCATAGCAGATGTTGTCACAGCCTTATCTTACCTTGCTGCACAAAGATTTGACAGTGATAGTACTCAAGGAGTTCAAAACTCGCGCTGGACACCTGCTACTCCGCCTAGAACGAAACGAGACGGTGATAAGCGACAAAAGGGTGGAACTTCTGAAGCTAGATGGTGAATAGGAGACTAAACAAGTTTTGCTCTAGGAACAAGTACAAAATATCAAGACGAGCGACCTATTGGATAGCTGCTTGTTGAAGCTAGTTCAGTACAAACGACCTATTGGATAGCTGCTTGTTGAAGCTAGTTCAGTACAAACGACACGACAATCAAAGGTACCTCAAATACAAGTTCAATCAGAAGGAACAATTTTGTAGCTCAGAAATCAGACCAGCTACGCTTATATTCCCTTGTTATCGAGCATGTTTGCCTTCCCCTTTAATCGTTTGAGTACATAGTTGATGCGTGTTACTGCACTTAATGGTTTTGGTCATTTCTTGGTGAAGTGTTCTTTTGTACAGGCATGCTATATGGTGTGCAAGTATTCTATTGTGAAACAGCAAATTATGATGTATAATTACAGAATGGAGATTGTAGATATATTCTGTTTAGCCATATCTTTGCGATCAAAGACATTATTGAGTATTGAAATGAAATTGGGTCGGATTCAGCTGAATGAATATAGAGGATTCATATAGTTAGACTCTAGCGGTGGCAAATGGGCGGATTGAGTTGAATTTGGGCGGGTTAAAAATGGGTTGAGCAAAAATGGGTTGGGTGTCAACCTGCCCATATTTCATGCGGGTAAAAAACGGGTTGGGTGTCAAATGGGCGGGTTGAATATGTGTCCATATTATATAAGTGTAATTTTTTTCAAATACAATTTATAACTTTACTTTTGCTAAGATTATTTAGTGACATAAGCTTAACTGGAATAATATACACATTCCTTCATTAAATTTATTCAAATTTAAGTACCATATTATGAACTTAAGTTACTCTTCTACAAAATATGACAGTTTTCATTTTAGGAGAAAAGGTGCTTAATGCACATCAAGCAATATCTAATAATATATGACTCTGCATTTTTCACTTTGTTCATATATAGTCTGCAATCCAATATAAAATTAAATAAATTTTTAAAAAATACTATAAATAGAAATATATTATTTATATTGAAAAGATATATTACATACATGAAATATATAAAGAAAATAAAAGAATAGTACAAACGATTAAAAGAGAGTAGAAGGGAGCAGATCAACAAAAATTTGAGCATTAAATCCTAAAACATTACATGAAAATAACAAGTTTCAACAACAATGTACGTTGAAATACATGACTATGTACAAACTCAACGTTGAAATATGTGCTCCATAACTAAAATAAAATACTACTTTGGGTTTAAAAAGAAAGTAATCTTTCTACAGTAAGAAAAGAAAGTACTTATTTTGTTATAACGAAAGAAAATACTTTTTCTACTTAGAAAATATTTATTTTGTTGAAATGAAAAAATTTCTACTGCATTTTGTTGAAATGAAAAAGAAAGTACTCTTAATAATATTTCTATTGAGTAGGGTGGGGTTGGGATGATAATAGTGGGTGTAGGGGTGGGTTGGGCTAGGGTGGTTTGGGGTGGGGGTGGGTTGGTGGGGGTGAGGCATATGGTGGGTTAGATTGGAAAAGAGTTTTGAAAAATATTTTTCCTTCTCTTGATAAGGAAAATAATTTCCTTTAATTAGAAGAAAATGAGTTCATAAGGAAAATGTTAAGCTAAACAAATATGAAAAAGTTGGAAGATAACACACTAGTCTGACCCATATTTTACCCACACTTTACCCATGAATACCCATATTTCTACGGGTTGAATATGGGTTGAAACCCAAATTTTACCCAACTTAAATATAACCCCCCACTAAAACTACTTAGTTGACTCAAACTACTTCGGCTTGAGGCATACTTGTTCAATTGGATTCTAGTCATCAAATAAATGAAATTTCGATGAATAATTATCAGAAAAAGACGGTTTGATATATAAAACATTCTGCATTCATGCAGGGTTCGGGAAAGGATTAGGGATGCATCCCAAGAGGGAACAAATAGGATATTCACAAAGTTCCTCTATTCCACCCACCTTCGTCCTATTTGCTTGTTTTAGCAATGGTTCCGTTTCCAAAAAATGATAATTTGCATCTCCAAGACTAAAAATGGACTAAAAGTGGTAGAAGCAAAATAAAGTAAAGGTGAAATGTGCTCAATAAAATCATAAATGGTCGGATAGCGGACATAACTAACATAACAAAGGGACCAAAGTTTCAGAACTAAGGAAACCATAATTACAAATTTTACACTCTTCCATTAAAATTTTTATTGGTAAAAAAAAGAGTAACTCGTTGTACTAAACTCCTGTTATGTGTGAGATTCGGGAACCATACTGGATCAATATGCACAAATTCTAATTACTTCAATGACTAGTAATATATAACAAGTTTAACAATTTTATACTCTAGTGTCTATCTAGAGTCTTCAATTCTAAATTTTATGTTTTTCTTTCTTAGCCAATATATAAAAATAATAATTTAGTAATTTAAAGCATTACAAACAAAACAAAAATGAATAAACAGATGTTGATACAACATAAAACCAATAAACTGACTTAGATATTCTTATCCGGAAAAAAATAAAAAACAACCTTTGTAACATATCATATTATTTATGTTTTTCTTTCTTTTACGGTATACATAATTTAGTAATTTAAAGCACCAAAAACAAAACAAAAATGAATAAACAGATTGTTGATAAAATAATAAACTGACCTGATTTTCTGTTCGGAAAAATAATCGAGCAACAAATTGAATTCAATAACCAATAATCAACAAGACCCAATTAAAATTTTCAAGCTTTTTTCGATTCTCCAACAATGGTGGATTCTAGATTTTTTTTACCAAACCTTCAATACTACTGTTAAAACTTTTGAATCTATCACAAATAAATAATTTTCATAATATTTGGACAATAAACCAACGAAATTCGCTCAATTTTAAATCTAGAATTGATATGTTCTTTCAAAATTCTGTTTGGGGAAGAAAATAAGGGGGAGGGTGGTGAGGAAGAAGACCAGAGGGAGGGGGAGGGGTTCCTGTGGGGTGGGGAGAACAAAAAAAGGAATTTTTTACGGGCTTCACGCGCTTTCTTTGTGTGTAAACACGCAAGTGCAATCTGGTCAAAAATAGTGTGTATTAGATATACTTTTGAAAAGTTGGGTGCGTAAAAGATTTTCCGTGAAAAGAAAATATATAACAGGGATTTCGCTACAAGATTGATGAGTAAATTATGTATTTTGCCTGCATAAATAAATAAGAACTTTTTTGTTCCCACCCGTTTTTGATTTTCATTTGATTCCCATTGTTGGAGCTATAACATACTGTTGATACATGCGACAAAAATAATAACCCGACTTGATCTTCTATTCCGGAAAAAATAAAAAATAACTTAATAACGTATAATATTACTAATCAAATAAAGAGTAAACAATAACAATAAATACATGTATACACTTCTTTTTTTATTCCCCTAGCCTTTTTAGTCCCCTTTGTTAGAATTGTGACTCGAAGTCATAACCATCTTAGCAACCTCTTTTGTGAATGCATAAATATACTCATTAAAAGTAATTAAATACGGATTTACTCTCTCCGGTTCACATTAAGAGCTCGTTTGGATATTTTTTTTTTCTTTTTTTCCAAAAAAAATTATTTTTTTTCGAAATCAGCGTTTGTTCATAAAATTTTCAATTTTCACTCGAAGATGCATTTCGAAAATTTGAAAAACTCCAAAAAATTATTTTTCTAAATTTTCACTCAAATCACCCACAAAACATCAAAAACAACCCAAACTGAAATTTATGTCCAAACACAACTCTAAATTTCAAATACCATTACAATTGAAAAAAAGATTCACCATTTTTTTGGAATTTTACAATTCTTTGGGCTTTTTTATTTTTATTTTTTATTTTTTTATGATTCACAATATTTGATTTTTCAAATATCAAGAAAGAATTAACTTTTTTTTCTAAAATTGTACTCGGAGTAAAGAGTCCAGGAGTATTTATTGTATTTTCAATGAATAAATTAAAATTAATATGATCAATTATATTATAAATTAATGTTAAAAGATGAATTCTTTAATATGTGTGAAAACAAAAAAAATTGCTTAAAGTGGACATGAGTACTATTTAATGAACAACAAACACTACTATACAATTTACTTTTGCGATCTTTAAATTCCCCCGCACAATCTTTGCCTAAAACTTGGGAAAAAGGGTCTAGAAGTGCCATTGTGTTCTTTCTCACGTCCTGTCTTGAGTAGGCTAGGCGTGCTCGTCGGTCAGTACGGTATAATATTTATATATTTTGGTTTGATATTTTTGGTATTCGGATTCGTAACATGCTATATCAATACCGTATCTAATTAAATTCTGTATGGTTCAGCTTTTCTCCTTTCGGTTTTGGTTTATTTGGTTCGGTAACTTCAGTTTATTCGGTTTGAATACTTATTGCGTTTTTATTAAGGGGTGTGAATAGGAAATGGAAGAGGTACCTCTTGGATTGCGCCTCTTCATCTCACCCTTTCATTGTCTATCAATTTAGAGGCTTGGCCTCGTTTTTTCAAATAAGGAAAATCTGAAAACATTTCCCCTCTTTTATACTTTGTTGCATTACTTTCTAAATAAACATAAGTGTCAAGTGTGATTTGCTCTGTTTGTTGAGTTCGCTGAAGTTCTGTGATTTGAAGTGCCGCTATCACAGGATAGTTGCTCCGTTCTATTTTGGAAGGAATTAATCCGTATACCTTGGGCAACAATATTGAGGGAATTAAATTCCTTAAGGATACACTGTTAATTCAGTGGGCTCGGAATTATTTTACATTTTTGCTTATTGAACTAACGTTTGTTTGCTTCTCTGATTTTGAACACAGTAATACCAAGGAATATAAGAGAAATATCGTCGACAAAACTAATTTGATTACCAAGACTATGATGCTTTTCATATGTCTGGACATAGAAAACAAAGCAAAAGTGTTCTTTGTGAATAATGGACTTCATCAGATAATTAATTGGCATGGTGTGGAACAAATGGAGGTTTTGAAGAACCTTCGTCCGTTTCAAACATGATATGTATGATGGCCACAATGTGAAGGCGATGGCTTGAACTTGGTAGTAAACTTACGTATTATTTATTTATGAATTTTTATCCTTTGCATGATTTTTGTGCATTTTATTCTCATAAGATAGATGTGTATTATGTGATGATCTCCTATTATAAATTGTATGCAAGGTCTGTAATAATAGGATTTTAATGGTTAATTTTATTATTCCTTGACCAAATGGAAAAATATATTTAATTTGGTAACACGCATATGAAATAATATTTTTTCAAGATTATATGACATGAATCAGGCTTACACTAACTCTTGAAAATATTTTGAGAATCATCAACATAATATATGTAAAGACACGTTTGATTCTTTTTTAACTATTATTTATAAATATAGCACCATTTATTGTTTATTTCATAAAGAATACTTTTTTTTATAGCACATTATAAAAATGAAGCTCAACATCTGATAAGTTAACTGACTCACTAATCACGAGAAGTACTTTTTTTTTCCATCTCCATTCTCCCTTTACAACATTCATCTTCTTCACTCCATTTTTTTAAATCTGATGCATATCTGAATGCCGCCTAAATCAAGATGTATTGATTTATACGTCTTTTATACTTTGTATATCAAGTATCACTTTAATTCAATGTATTTTATGTATATAATTTTTGTGTATTTATTTGTGAAGTGCCATCTTATTTTAAGAAGTATTTTTAATGTATATTTCAAATATATTTTATATGTCAAGTGACATTATATATATATATATATATATATATATATATATATATTATTTTTTTGTATATTTATATAAAATCTTAATTAAATTTAAGATATTTTTTTAATGTATATTTCACATGTCTAAGTGTCATCTTAATTGAAGATGTATTTTTTATGTATATGTTTTGTATATTTTGTATGTGTTAATTCAAAGTATATTTTTATATATACGTATTGTATATATTAACGTATATTATTATTGAAGTAAGATATTTATGTTAAGAAAGAAAGAAAGAAGTAAGAGAAAAACTTAAGAAAGATAATTAAAAACAAAACGGATGGAACAAATTTAAAAAATATATTGGTTTCGGCAGAAGAAAACTAAGAAGACGAAGAAAAAGAAGGAAAGCTAATCAATAAATAGAAAAATGAAAAGACATGATTTTTGTACAAATAATTATTAATTTTTCATTCAAATTGCTTATGTTTAGGGATTAATAATTAATATTCTTATTTTAATGGAACTGTGTGCTACAAATATAAATATTTCCTGCCATATATGTAATATTGAATTTCATGCTAAAAATTTGTTATATTTTTTTCAAACTGTGACAGTTATGTAAGGTGTACATATATTTGTCTGATTAGGGAAAGAGACCAAGCAGTTTAAAGTGTTATAATGGTTTAGTTGGAAAATATTTGTAAATGGAATTAAAATTCTCGTGATTTTCTACACCCGCTATGGAGAATAAAATCTTCGTGATTTTCTACTCCTGCCTCGAGAACAAAATCTGCATGATTTTTTACTCGTTCGTTGAGATTAAAGTCTTCGTGACTTTCTACTCATTTGTCAGAAATTAAAGTCTAAGTGACTTTATACTCGTTTTGGAGATAAAAAACTTAGTGATTTTCTACTCTAATTTATTATTCGGTTTGAAGATTAAAAACTTCACCGTTTATTAAATTTGATTGTGTCACATATTATTCGGTTTGAAAATTAAAAACTTCACAGTTTATTAAATCTAGTTGTATCAGATGTTACTCAGTTTGAAGATAAAAACTTCACCGTTTATTAATTCTGAATGGGTCATATTGGGTTGAAGATTAAAAACTTCACCATTTATTAATTCTGGCTCTGTTGGGACACAAACAACAGTTCTTGTGGTTGGCTCAACAATGTAATAGGGGCGTCGAATATGAATCTCTTTTTGAAGAAATTTGGTTGGAATACGAAATTATTCACCAAACGACCGCCCCTTAGTCACCGCAATCTAATGAAATTGCGGAAAGAAAAAATAGAGCGTCAAAGGAGACGATAAATGCCTAGTCGATAGGTTCTGGTTTACCCACAACTTCTAGGGGGAATCTATGCTTACAGCTAACTGAATACTCATTCGCGTTCCCCATAGCAAGACACAATTCATTCCATATGAAAAATGGAAATGAAGAAAATCCAACTTGAAATATTTCCAAGTCTGGATGGGTATTTGGGTAAAGTGCAAGTTCTTAAACCCAAAAGTATAAAATCATATCGAAAATCGTTGATTTCGTTTTCATAAGATATGCAACAAATAGTGAGGAATATATTAACGTTTTCCAATTTCAATATTAAATATCCCACAATCATTCCAGAACCCGGTGTCACAAGTGCATGAGCATTGGCTAGGAAGTAAAATAAAATACAACAACAGTCCAGAATATGAGTTTGGACAGTAAGAAAAATACAAGTGCTCTGAAGGAGACTCTGCTAGCTGCGGATCGTCTCATAAGATGCAGCTCACCTAAGTCCCCGTATCAACATGTACTTGTACATCAAAATGTACAGCAAGTGTAGTATGAGTATGAAAATAACCCGTACCCAGTAAATATCCCGTCTAACCTCGAAGAAGTAGTGACGAGGGATCGACTCTGACACTTACTAGTGGTCCAATAAATCAGGTACAGTAAGAAAATGAATAAATATGAAACAGAGTAAATATATGGAGTAAACATGTATAAAATACGTGGTACAATTCCACTCTTTACAATTTTACTCAAAATTTCTACTAGCAAATTTCCCTCCGTAACCGGAGCATATATATGTATATATATAATGGATTCCATCAAAGATATTGTCATAATTCAGATCAGGGAAAACCCCCTCAGATACACTGGCTTCTTGTCGAATATTACGCACGATCCCATGAGGATAATATATATATTAAATGCCGAGGCGTACGGCCCGATCCAACATAAAAGTAAATTGTGCACTGCCGAGGGTCGAACGGCGCAAACCATAGATGCATCTATTAACCTGCCGAGGCGAACGGCCCGCTCCCATGAGAGTGTAGTACATAAATCCTGTCGAGGCGAACGACCCGATCCCATAAGAGTAGTAGAAGGAAATACCCCGCTCGCAAATCATACATGCGACACGGTAAAATATAATTTAAAAGGATTACCCCGCTCGCGAATCATACTTGCGACACGATAAAATATAATTTAAAAGGATTACCCCGCTCGCGAATCATACTTGCGACACGGTAAAATATGATTTATCAAGTTATTGAAATATTCTCTCATTCTTTTCAAAATATGAAATTTCAATGACAACTTTTAAGATTCCCATTTTTTTTAACAATTTCAACTCCTTTCAAATATTTAATAAGCAAATTCATTCCCGCTCCTTCTCAAGGCAAACAATAAACATACATCAATAATAATATCAACAAGGTAGTAAGCCTAAAAATATCCGGACATAGGTATAGCTAGTAGTTACATACGGACTCTCGTCACCTCGTGCGTATGTAGCCCCCACTAATAGAAGCACATAATTCCCTCTTACAAGGTTAGAAAGGAGACTTACCTAGCTCCGAAGTTCCATAACCGGCTCCAACGCCACTCTAACACCTCAACCGATGCCCAACGCTCCAAAACTAGCCAAACAATGTGCAAACCAATGAAAATATACTCTAATACTCATAATAATTCATTTAAACATTTTCCTAACTCCACCCGAGAAGTTGATAAAATCATCCTCGTGCCCACGTGCGCGGATTAAACTTTACTCCTAACACCACGAACCCAAATATATAATTTATTTTCAATTCCATGTCCAAAATCGTGGTAAAAATCCAAAAATCCAAAATTTAAGTTTCTCCACCAAAACCCCAAATTCCCACTAATTTCCCATGATTTCTGTGTTAACATCTAGATATAATCCAAGTATTGAACTTACAATAGGTGGGATTTACTTACCTCCAAGTTTCTAAGTGGAAACCTCTCTCAAGAAGCTCCAAAAATCGCCCAAGAATGGAGAAATGAGCAAAAATGGCCAAACCCCACTATTTTATGCATTCTGCCCAGCGACCTCTGCACTTGCGGTCTCCACGCTCGCTTCCGCGCATCCTCGCTTGCGGCGCCTCCTTTGCACCTGCGCCCATTTCCGCTTCTGCGGCCTCCACCTTCGCACCTGCGAGCCCGCAGGTGCGCCCAAACGTCCGCGCCTGCGACTTCCCCAGCTCCGGTCCGATCTCTCTTCTGCGAGTCATACGCCGCACCCGCGAGTCTCGCACCTGCGTCCAAAGTCACGCAGGTGCGATTACACCAGAAACATTAAGCTTCAGAAAATCTTTAAGTCCATAAATCGATCCGTTAACCTTCCAGAATCCACCAGAGGCCCTCGGGACCTCAACCAATTATAGAAACACGTCCCAAAACATGACACGAACTTGCTCGAGACCTCAAATCACATCAAACAGTGCTAAAATCATGAATCGCACTTAAGAGCACGAGGAGCTAACTTATCTTTTCCTGGAGTAAGGTCATGAACAAAACACGTACTCCCAAAGACACGGGGTGGAATAGAGAACAAAGGTAAGTGGGGAAACAATACAGAGAATGGAACTTGGTTCTGGATAGCTGAAGATGGCATACGATTAATAAGATAACAAGATGTAAGAACTGCATCCCCCCAAAAATGCAGCGGAACATGAGATTGTATGAGTAGGGTACGAGCAGTTTCAATAAGATGTTTATTCTTTCTTTCAGCTACCCCATTTTGTTGGGATGTGTATGGACAAGATGTTTGATGAATAATCCCATGGGAGTTCATAAACTGTTGAAATGGGGAAGACAAATACTCTAGGGCATTATCACTATGAAATGTGCGGATAGAAACCCCAAATTGATTTTGAATTTCAGCGTGGAAGGTCTGGAAAATAGAGAACAACTCAAATCGATTTTTCATCAAAAATATCCAAGTGCGCCTAATGAAACTGACAAAGTAGCGGAATCCCAAGGTAGAACTGACCCGACTAGGACCCCAAACATCTGAATGAACTAAAGAAAAAGGTGGCTCTGCTCGATTATCAAGACGCCGCGGGAAATGGGAGCGAGTATGCTTACCGAGCTGACATGACTCACACTCTAGAGTGGACAAGTGAGATAAGTCATGTACCATTTTCTGAAGTTTTGATAAACTGGGATGTCCTAACCGTTTATGTAATAAATCTGGTGAATCACTAACGGGACAAGTTATTGAAGGAACACAAGATGCGAGTCCATGTAATTTTTCAAGGATAAGGTAATAAAGTCCATTTGATTCACGTCCAGTACCAATAATCCGCCCTGTACTTCGTTCCTGTATAAAAACAAGGTCATCAAGAAATAAAACAACAGATTTGAGTGATTTGGCTAAGCGACTAACGTCTATGAGATTAAAAGGACTACCAGGAACATAAAGAACTGAGTCTAAAGGTAAGGAAAGAAGTGGACTTGCTTGACCTATTGCAGTTGCCATGGCTTGAGACCCATTGACCATTGTGACTGTTGGAAGAGAATGAGAATATGAAATACTAGTGAAAAGAGATTTGTTACCAGAAATATGATCAGATGCACCTGAATCAATGACCCAAGACTCGGAAGTTGAAGATTGGGAGACACAAGTCATGCTACTATCTGTTGGAACAACGGAGACTAATCCTGAAGATGTCTGTTTACGTGCTTTGTACTGAAGGAACTCAATATAATCCGGTAAAGAAACCATCTGGATTGAATTCAATGCATTGGATCCAACGAATTACGAGTTAAAGGCTTCCGGTACAAATTCCATTATAATGTTGCACCAGGAAAAAAAACCCTGAAAATTACTGTTCACGCCGGAAAATCACTATTCGCGCCGGAAAAAGGCCGGAATTTGATTTAGGTTGGATGTGTAGGCTCGGAATTGTAAGGGGAACAAGCTGTCCTGAAGAGGCGTCGCCAAAAAATGGCCGGAAAGTTCTGTACGCGCCGGCGCGTGAGCTCACGCGCGTGAGCTTCTGGTGGTGCGTGGGAGCGCGTGAGGAGGCTGCTGCCGGAGATTCTTACTGGGGTTTGGTCGCCGGACAATGGTGACTTTTGTGATAGTGTTGGATTTTGCACAATAATGACAGAAACAAGGCAGACGCAAAAAGCTTTGAAAAAGTTGCCGGAAAAAGGCTTCCCGTGACTGATTGCTTTTTTCTTCCCGGAATCGCTGGAATTTATGCACAGCAATAAATCTCTCACGATTGCTCTGATACCATGTGAGAATGCATGGGAGAAAAATATTATTTATTAAAAATTGACAATGATACAATGAGTCCTATATATACATAATACATGTCCTGGGTTATTTACTACTATTTACTATCACATGTCCAGCAAAGAAATTTTGTTTTATTTTTGTTTCTTTACTGGGCAGTTGAGAACTTTTCTGATCCGTAATGGCTTATCAACTCTCAAAGAAGGTTCCTCTGCTTACAAGGCTTATTACCTGAGGTGAGGTTCATCTTGTTGGTCCTTTGTTCTTCAATGGTCAACATCTGGTTTGGATTCCTTGGTGGCTTTATATGTGTTCTGTCTGCATTTCATTTTGTTGGATAAAGAACTGCTGCTATTGTAGTCGACATAATTCGATAATTATAAGTTGTTCCATTCACATCTTAATTGGTCTTTTAAGGAGTGTTTATCGTCACATAATTAAGTGCGACAGTTCTAATGAATTATCTAAATTTTCTAAGATGCTCATATAATTTGTCATGATCAGCCTTCACTTTATTGTATTCTACAGCCATATTTTTGTTGAATCTAGCAGGCTAGTAAACTATTGTCGAATTTCTCGTTTTCAGATCTTATATGTCCAACACATTCTCAAAAAAAAAAAAAAAATATCTGAAAAGATCTTATGTATTCAATCTGGGCTAGTGTAACTACTGTGAATCTATACTTCATTATTTTTGTAATAGTTGTGTTTAACCCAAGCTTTTGAGGGCGTCTCTAACAAATTCTTACCTTTGTTCGTGTGTTGGAACTACCAGCCTGTATTTTTACAATCTCAAGCTTGTGTCTTTATGGCCGACTTGATTCAGTGATACAACGATATTTTTCGAGTGCATTTCCTCTCAAAAAGAAAGAGTGTTGTTCTACTTAACAAAAAAAAAAAGTGAATGATGTTTTCTGGATGGTACTGTCTTATCAATCCTCAATGATAAATGATAATGTATATTAATCTCTATAACAATATGGTCTATCTAGGCAAATGGAAAGTTGGAATACTTCAGAAGCCAAGCAACGGGAACTCAGCAAGATGCTCGACGAATGGTAATATTAAATGAAGTTATGATTTTCTATGGTGAGTCACTTTTATTTTCAGATGACTTCCTTAATATCGTTAAAGTCTGTGCTCTGTTGGCATTGCTGTCGGCGGTATTTGGTATTTGACCTGTGTAGTTTGAAACTGTTTCCATTCTAGGTCAAGTTGATCTTCCCTTGTTCATTTTCTTTACTTCCTGTTGATATTGATATGATCATATGAAGGTATCCTTTACCAGATTCTGTGAGGTCTATTATTGAGGATGTAATCTATCTGTACAAGCTTCACATCGAAGGTAAGTGTTACATTCAGATACTGTCAAAATGTGTAGTTAATGAGTTCCTCCACACCCTCTCCCTGTTTTTGCATTTGAGTTATAGTGTTCATGATAAGAAATAGTATTATGCTTTCCTATATGTTGCACCATATGAGGCTCTCTCTATTACATCCTCAGCTTAGATATTTTCAAAGTAAAAGTTTATGTTGAAGCAATTATGAATTGCTTTTGAAAAGTCCACTTCTTTCTCCAGAATGCTTTATTAAAGTAAGGATATTATGTGTGATAACTTTCTTCCAACTTCTTCATACGGGAGGCTTCAAGTCTTTTGACTTTGTGATGACTCCGTTCTGTTATGATGCATAGAGGTCTTGATAGTTAATGGTAGCTGAATAATTCTGGTCGGTGGAGAAGATTAAAAAAATATTACAGCTTACAACAGTTATTCTGCCAGTCCAAATATTTAACCTTAATTCCCTTTCTTTGGCTGCTAATACTTTTCTTATTCCTTTAGTCGATTGAATATGGTGAGCCCTTCCAGTTGTTGTTTGTCTGTTGATTATTGCTTCGCTGTCAACTTTAGGATTCAAAGCAGCACAGATTTGGGGTTGATCAGGGGTAACAGAAATTTAGGGCTTAAGGTTTCTATGATACTTAATGGCATTGGGAAGTTTCCAGCGTCATATGGCCAGGAAAAAGTTGGATATCAGGGGGCTATATAGGCTGGAAAAGCATTAGTGAAAATCTGATATGCTCATTGATTTCCAGTGTCCTGACTAGACTGAGTAATCTGAGCATGATCCAGAGCTATGAAACTCCTTTTTACGCTTCTGCTTTTGTTGTATTGCTATTGCCTATTGATAACTTTGTATTCCACATTTATGTATGTATACACACACCACATACGCATGTATACACAAATATAGTGGCAAAATAAAAGAAAGTTGTGTTAAATAAACTTGTTAGGTTTATGATATTAGTAGTTGGAGGACAAGGAAGTCTGTTGTTTGGTTACACATTGATAAAGTTCATTTTTGTGTATTTGAGTGATAGGTTCATGACAAAAAGCTAAGTTCACCCACCATCCTATATATACTACTCTCTCCGTTTCAATTTATGTGAACATGTTTCCTTTTTAGTCCGTGCCAAAAAGAATGACCCCTTTCCTTATTTGGAAACAATTTACATTTATGCAATGATTTATAGCCACACAAAATATATGTGCCTCATTTTACACCACAAGTTCAAAAGTCTACCCTCTTTTCTTAAACTGCGTGCCCAGTCGAATGGGTTCACATAAATTGAAACAAAGGGAGTAATTTTTTCTTGATTAAAAATGTTCTAAGGTAATGGTGTTTCCAGTTGATTGATTGTTACTAATGAGTTTTTCTCGTTCTGTGTGATTTTTACATTCAATCCTGTAGATTGAAGTCTACAAAAGGGACATATGCAATAGAGTGGGTGAAATGGGAGAAGCAATTGAGGGATAATTCTACTTGGAAATGCCGACTATCTCAATTCAATACAGGTAAGTTAGTGCACCTTAGCTCAGTGCTGTTAGATCTCTCAAGGCACGTAATTCTCTGATCTTACCTTCCACTGGAAATAAGATATAATTTTATTCAAGCCCTTCACTTCAGATGTTACCCATGACACGTAGATGTACTACATGCATACTTTATTTGAATTGACGTACATGTGTAGGAATTGTGGAAAAGATTGGGGTACTTCGTGTGGGTTCCTCAAATGCACCAAAAACTAGCAACAAATTTGGCGCCCATACCAGATACTTAAGACTCACCTGTATAGGATATAATATACCCGTAAACGAGTCCATATAACATAGCCACTGACAAAGCACGGAAGCTTCTTTGTTTGCACAGATGTGTTTTTTCTCTATGTAACTCTTCTTTGACATTGGGAGGAAGTAGGGATTTGGAGGAAAGAGTGGCTTAGGTAGGAAGCCATGTCTGTAGAAAAAGAATGAATTACTTGCCTTAAAGTGAGCTGGTATTCCAAAGAAGATCATACATGCTGCATGAGCAACGCCTTTCTGTTATTGGGGTTAGTTGGATGAATTCAATATTCCATGATCACCGACCTCCCCCCCACCCCAGGAACCCCGAGGCGCAGAAGAGTAGTGACAGTTCGAAAGAAATTGGCCACATTTTGGTAGGAAAATATTTGGCTAGTGATTCTGCAAACTTCTATTTCAGGTTCCATTTGAATTTGCTGTTAAAGAAGTCTTGGAACAACTGAGAGCTATTGCGAGGGGCGAGTATGCAGCACCTACCTCTGAGAAGAGGAAGCTAGGATCTATTGTGTTTGCTGCTGTCAGCCTGCCAGTTCCAGAAATTCTAGGTCTTCTGAATGATGTAAGTGAATTTGCAAACTTATAAGTTGCACTTATGGAGTCTTTTACGGCTGGAAAATTTTGATCTCTTATTATACCAAAGGTTTTGTGCACAAAACAATATATTATTCCTTGTGGCTAAATTGTTTTCCTGGCAGGTTGAAGAGAATGATAGTCTTTCTTGTTTATTTGTTTGTTGCCTTCTGTTTCGTTCAATTAATAATCTCTTTATCCAAGAAAAGCAAATATTCTGCTTCCGCTCTGTTGTCCTCTCAATCTTAGTGATTTCCTATCTCATCTGAAATTTCTGCATTTTGTTTAAAAGTCCTTAAGGTGAATAAGGTATTCGCATAAAGGGCCCCAACTATGTTATCTCATGCTTCTCATTATTTTGTGGACAGATAGCCCAGAAAGATCCGAAAGTTGCTGCTTTCTTGAAGGACAAAAGCATAGACAGCTACATTCAGAAAGCTCATTTGACCTTGGCTCACAAGAGAAGTCACGGTGTCACTGCAGTTGCCAATTACTCTTCCTTTCTTCACCAAAAGGTGCCGGTAGAGTTGGCTGCTTTGTTTTTCTCCGGAAAACTGGCTGCACTAGAAGCTGAGCCTGGTTCAGTTGAGGGTGAAAAGGTCAAATCCAAAAACCAATGGCCTCATGTCACAGTATGGACCGGCGAAGGAGTTGCAGCCAGAGAAGCCAATACACTGCCACAATTACTTTCACAAGGGAAGGCTACTCGAATTGATATAAATCCACCAGTCACTATAACTGGCACTCTCGAATTCTTCTGAATTCTAAATCGTGTGCTTTTGGTGGAGACTTTGTTTTTTTTTTTGCAAGGATGTGGCCTAATGGTCAATGAAGTGGGTTAGAACCATGAGGTCTCAGGTTCAATTTTCAAGGGAGACAAAAAACACTAGGTGATTTCTTCCTACCTGTCCAAGCCTTGGTGGATAGAGTTATCTGATACCTGTTGCTGGTGGGAGGTAGTAGGTATCTCGTGCAATTAGTCGCACAAGCTGGCCCGAATACCACCATTATTAAAAAAAGAACAGTTTTGCAGGATAGAATTAGATCTAGAGAAATGTATAATGTCTATGCATTCTAGAGATGCGGGTATTTTGAGGCCACGGGTAGCAGATTATTATGCAAAAAGAAACTATTTTCTACCAGTGTCTTAATATATTAAATCTCTCTTTCTTGCTGTGTCAGCGTTGATCCTGCGTTTGCTTAATATGGAGTATAAAATTATATCCCTGTTGAGGCTTTGCTCAATTGTGTTGGGTTGCAACTGTAGAGTGAAGATGCAAACCATTTGGACATGGAATTTGACATGCGAATTAAGAAATATTCTGCTGAATATAATCAATTATGCCATGGAAAACACACTTGTGAGATTTCAATCACGAGACCGAGCTCCAACTACGTAGTTGACGTTGAAGGTTGACACCTAAATTGATATTAAAAAAAATACAGAACTATGTTTCAATATGCCACGCAAAAGCATTAATCTGTAATTTTTTCTTCTTATTTTTCTCCGTTCTTTTTCTCATTTTTTTCCTTTCCCGTTTAGCCATAGATTTTGGCTTCATTTTTTCATATTTTTTTTTAAAATATTATTTGCTTAATAAATAGTCATGTTTTGGAGGGGGGGGAGAAGGGGGGAGGGGGGGGGGAGAACTTCAAAATTTATCAAGTTCCCAAAAAATGGTTTGGGGCAGTTTTTGGGTGCAAAATTTTCTTGCACTCACAAAACTTGAACTTTTCTTCAAATAAAATGCATGGCGAAACACAATTTCAACTTTCAATACTTATTGTTCAACACAATTTCAAAAACTCTTTTTCAAGTTTCAATCAAATCAGTGTCCAAACAGTAGGGAATTGTTTGTCATGCACCGGGCTGTTTAAGAAAACGACAAAGAAGAGAAAACCCACTTCAGGTATATAATAATCCTACATATTTTAATTTATTCTCCTTTTCTGTTTTTTTTTTCTTTCTTTCCTGCATAAAACCAATATCTTGGGCAAAAGCTTTTACTCGACGAATTAAGTCTTTTTGAGGCACTAGCTTTCTTTTTTGGATCCCTGAGTAGTATTTCCTTTCACTGAGTATGGTCTTTGTTATGAAACAATAAAAGAACAAGAACAATATTGCAGAGAAAGAGAAAGAGGAAATTCTTATTGAATTTTGCGGTGATTTACAATGGGATAAGACCCCTCTATTTATAGGGAAAGAGTGACTTAGTCACCAAGTAACAAACCCTAGAATCTCTCTAGAATATAGACATTCACCTTAAATAGAATTCTATTTATAACACTCCCCTTGAATGTCTATTCAACAAATAATGTGCCTCGTTAAAACCTTAACTAAAATAAAACCCTGTGGGAAAAAAATTCTAGTAAAGGAAAAAGAATACACATATCTAACAATACGCCTTTTGGTTGCCTAGTTAAAAACCTTGCAAGGAAAACCCAGTGGGACAAAATCTTGTAAGGGAAAAAGAGTACAACGCGTATTAACTCCTCCTGATGAGAGCATCAATTCACATCCTTGAGCCTTCGCATTCCAATCTTGTGCACTAGCTTCTTGAAGGTTGACATCAGTAGAGATTTGATGAATAAATCATCCATATTAACTCCAATAAATATGTTGCACCTTGAAAATCCTATTACATTATCATGCTTATAGTTATAGCAAGATATAAATGTGCACAAATTACACTTAGAATGTAGTACTTCATGACCAAGAATTCTATATGCTTTAAGCAATACCCTTCAGGGATTATCATATAAGTTAAGTCATATAAGTCATATAAATAGACTTTAGATTTGCATCAAGTTTTCATGTCATGCCAGACATATAAGATACATGAATGTGATTGCATACTCCATTGACTTTATACTTTCGAGTGTTTGAACTACATGTCCAAAATAACATGTATTTCATATGAAACCAATTCTATTCGAATTGTGTCTCTTCCACTCGGTCAATATTTTTGTGCCTGTATTCGATAGACTTAAGATCCTCATCTATACTTAGCGCTATGATAGATGTCATCGACGAACATTTTATATCGGTTCCAATATTTTTTTCCATAAAGTCATAACATAGAGCTCTCTTCATTAATATATTCAAGTACCTAAATCTCTCCTGAGATTTTATGAAGTGTTATGTCATGTGATCTTCTAGATCACTTGCCTTCTTTATTATAATCATTTTGATCAGTTGCTCATCTTCTTTATCAAGAAGTTTATTTGAACCGATTTGTCTATACACTTTAAGTGTACCATAAGATTTGTCCTTCTAGGACTTAATAGGAGCATTTGCAATGAGAATATAGTTACTTTGGGTCAGCAAATGCGTCTGGCATGCTTTGCAATATATTTCAGATGATTATCCTTTTATGAACTTCAAGTTCATATTATCTTATTCAGGGATCTAGATGTAGAAATGACTATATCTTTCCACGTAACTTTTTCTCAACTGTTTATTTTGTCTCGCCCTCATGTTAGAAAAGCTGACTTTTTCCCTCAATTTTGGGAACCCATCTTGGTGTATTATGGTATTAATCAAAATATACACCGCACATCAATAATAATAATAAGATGTAATTATTTGGTTCCTGACCTTGAACCACTTGTGAGGGGAGAATGTAATATACTTTCGTATATAACGTATATCAAACTGATATTGATAACTTTGTTCTCATAAGTAATTGTTTAGCTATTAAGTGGAGGCACTCAATAAATCATTTTGCTAAACCAGCTGTGATGTAAACCAACTTATCAAGATGAACTGTCTTGAATAGAAAATCTGAAAAGTATGCTCGAAATTAAATTATTGAGCAAGTTACCTCGCAAATACCAGGTTGCGGGTTACTAATAATCGCACATGTAACCATCTCATAGATGCATCTTATGTGGTATACATGGAAGGTGAATGAGCTCATATTCACCTTTGATATTTCCAGCATTCATGGGATTCAATACCAATTTTAGTTGATCAAATTAATTAATGAGAACAAGCAACATTAGAGAATTAGTAAAGAACTTTCTAATTCTTTAATATTTACCCGTGTGAATTCTCTTTCATTTTTACATATCATACTTAAATTGATACGGCTAAACTAATTATGCCAACTGAATAAATTATCAATATTGATAAACTTCAGGTTTATACCATGACTTGTGCAATTATCAATAAACTCCAAGTTTGTGGCATTCTTTTATTTATGTAGTATAAACGGGAGAATAAAGCGGGTAACTTTTTAATATTACCCCGCTACATGTTGTATTAATAGAAGATATTAAATCTTTCCTTTATTTATAGTCTAAATATAACCAACCGCTTTCGTGAATACTTTAGAAACTCAATAAGTTTCTTTGAGACTTACTACAACACAATAAATTGACATGATAATCAATTGTATTCCTTCAAAATAGTAATAATTGGCTCTTCCAGAGCTCTAAATTAATTTGGTAATACCACATATCCATCAACATCCATATGGTGAGTATCACTTTCAAGGAGAAAGTTAGACCATTATGGTCATGGTCAAAATCATTATAGGCAAGATATACTAACCATTACTTTTTCCCTGTAATAATCATATTGCCATAATATTTTGGCGTACAATAGGTAGGTGACCAATGACCATTCATGCCATAATAATGAAATTATTTTCTTATTTCATCTCAAACCTCCTTTTAGAGGTGAGTGTGGTATATTCACTACCACTAGCACGTTCATATTCTTCCAAGAATGAATATGTGATGTTGTCGCATTCTCATCATGAATGGACCATAATCATCTATATGTGCTTTACAAAATCTCATGTCAAATCGAAGACAAATATTATTTTCAAAAAGTGAAAGATTATTTTGAGAATTCTTATTATTCTCATTATCACAAATATGACGATTATAATTTCGTCTATTGTCACGTCCACATTCATTGATATCTTCATGGTAATAATTTGTCTTCTTTCAGACTTATCACATATTGCTATCACATTCTCTTAAGGGGAATGAGAATGAAGCAAATTCAATGGGATGAGTTTCCACTTCTTTGCTCACAATCATACATGAATTTGATCATGGCAAGACATAGAAATTTTACCACTTCGGGTAGTTATAATTTCTTGCAAACTCTATAAGAGTTATAATCAAAGTTTATTGTCTTTGCTTGCTTTTAAAATCAAGTTATAGAATTTCAAAAAATTAAAAAAAAAAATTAAAATACTTACCTTAAATCCAGAATTTAATCTTGAAGGAAGTTCATGGAACAATTGACAATCATTATGCTCAATCCCAAAGCTTCTACTCAATTGGTTAGAGTCTCGTGCTGAAAACGTGTTATGAAACAATAAAAGAACAAGAATAATATTGCAGAGAAAGGGAGAGAAGAAATTCTTATTGAATTTTGGGGTGATTTACAATGGGATAAGACCCCTCTATTTATAGGGAAAGAGTGACTTAGTCACCAAGTAACAAACCTTAAAATCTCTCTAGAATATAGACATTCACCTTAAATAGAATTCTATTTATAACGGTCTCTACAAATTTTAATACGTAGAAAATTTTCCCTTTTTGTATACCCCGGAACCGGAAGCATCAGAGATTAAAAAAAAATCTGTTTAATGCTAATTGTATGTTAAAGTCCCTATGTATGTCTTACGAGAATTTGTGGTCAATGTTTTAGCTGAAGGTAAGGAAGATGGTTCAATTAAATCTGCTTCGTCTTAAAATTATATTGTATAAGTACGATAAATATACACGATTTTATCCCACTAAAATAAGAGAGGCTTCTTTGTATAGCACTTTTGCATTTTCTTGAATTTCCTTGTTAGGATTCTTGGCTCTACCACTATTTGTACAACAATAACAACAACACAGTAAAATCTCATCAGTGGGGTCTTGGGAGAGTAGAGTGTACGCAGACCTTACCCCTACCCCACAGGGGTAGAGATACTGTTTCCGGGAGACCCTCGGCTTAGAGACAATAGTTATGTGACAACAAAACACGAAAAATAATATCAGCAACGTGAGAGACAACAAATAAATGAGAAACAGTAACACAAATATTATGCAAAAGTGTGAAACACAACATAATTCGCTAGCAGAGCTAGACAAAACACTATCATACTCGTCGGTACATAGAGGGAAACCGGGACAAAGAGGAAAACCGCTTGACTACCGTTTAACCTATAACCCTAATGCTCGACCTCCACACCTTCCTATCAAGAGCCATGTCCTCGGAAATCTGAAGTCGCGTCTTGTCATGTCTGATCACCTCGACCCAATACTTGTTAAGCCGCCCTCTACCTCTTCCCGTACCTGTCAAAGCCAACCGCTCACAAATAGGCCTACCACTATTTGTGATTTGACTAATTTGGAATAGTTGGAATAGTAGACCGGTTGGACCTGTTCAAAAAGTAAAGGGAAAATAAATGTCACATTCAGAGGAAGGTTCATAGAAAAGTGCTTAGTAAATTATCAGATGACTTTTCTTCCAACAATTGGAAGCTGAATGCTGAAAATAGTTATGTCATTTTGTTGACATTTTGTTAGTATTTCTACTCTTGACATGTTAAAACCATTACATTGGTTTCTGTTATAGTCATACCTTTCCCTTTGTGACTAAGAACTCAATAATATACCTTATGGAGTCTGTTAATATTGCAGGATCTAGTAACATTGTTGCAAAAACTTTTACATTCGAGGAATTAGCCAATGCAACCAGAAACTTTCGTGATGACTGTCGTCTCGGACAAGGAGGTAGTAGAAGAGTATACAAGGGGCAACTTGACGAACAGGTCAGCGCAAAGTAGTGTTTTTTCTTAAAATATCTTAATCCATAGAATTAATAACATTCTCAGCCTTGATGAATTTGTTTATACCTATGATCTAAAGCAACTTTTGAACCCCCTTCACTACAATAATTGAACTTTTTCTTCATGTCAAGGGGATTCAATAGCTCACATATAACAAAAAAAGTCGTTCTTACCCTATTTGCACAGTGTAATTTTCCAACGAAGAATATTTTTAAGAACAAGGTTATACCCTATGTTGCGCGGACTCTCCAAAATGTAGTCGCACCCGTCTCGGGTCCTTAAAAAATGCACTACTTTTGGAGGATCCGACACATATCCGGCCACATTTTGGAGAGTCCGAGCAACATAGGTAATACCCGTGCACCAAAGAAGTCATGAGGATACAAACAAAAAGTAGTAGATCCTGACATAGCTGAGCTGTGTGTGGCTATTTGGCTTCTATGATGCACTTTACCATGATTTTCCCCTTAACAATTGGATGGAACAGAGTAAGTTAATACTCACTTTAGTTCACCAGGATCACTTGTTAATTCAGTTATTTCTTTGTAGAATTGGCTTCATTGATTTGAATGCTCACCCTTCATTTAGTGCAGGTTGTTGCAATCAAGCAGGTTGATCAAAATGGCAACAGGAATTTTCTTGTTGAAGTGCTGATGTTAAATCTGTTGCACCATCCTAATATTGTAAATCTAATCGGCTACTGTGCTGACGGAGATCATAGACTTCTGGTTTACAATTACATGCCATTAGGATCATTGAAAGACTATCTTCATGGTAAATTTTCACTCTGTTTGATCACTTCAGATAAAGATAAACCTAAGTTGCGCGGACTCTTCGATTTTGGTGCCGTCCCCGTCCGGATACGGGAAGGATACCGATACCGCGACGGGATACGTTTCGGATACGGTCAACTGACTTCGGACACTTCGACCGGAGTCCATCGACAAATTTGGGAGAAAAATTGAGATTTTGATTTCTCAAAATTAAAAATAAAACAGATTTAAAACAATGAAAGAATAATGTCCATCTTGGAGAATGAAAGATTGTGTTATACAATATTCATGTAAGTTTTTCACAGAATATCTATCAAAATTTACAATACTTTTATAGCTCTATTTTGTATTAGCCGAATCCCCGCACCCGCACCCGTATCCATATCCGGATCCGCACCCCCGAATCTTAAACTTCAGATTTTGCCGAATCCGATACTCGGATCCGTCCCCGCATCGGATACCCGCACCCGAGTCCGAGCAACTTAGAGATAAACAATCCGATGCACTAAGCTCCCGCTATGCGCGGGATCCGGTGAAGGGGCGGACCACAAGGTTCTATTGTACGCAACCTTGCCCTACATTTCTGCAAAAGGTTGTTTCTATGGCTCGAACTTGTAACCTTCTGGTCACATGGCAACAACTTTACTAGTCATGCGCCAAGACTCCCCTTCCTATTTCAAATAAAGATATGGTTTTAAAAGTTATTGATTTTTCTGCAGATTCTTCACTTGGTAAGAAACAACTTGATTGGAACACTAGAATGAAAATTGCCATTGAAGTAGCAAAGGGATTGGAATTCTTACATGATATAGCACAGCCACCTGTAATACACCGTAATATCAACTGCTCTAACATCTTGCTTGATGATGGATTTCAAGCGAAGCTATCTGGTTTTAGCGTGGCCAAACTAGGGCCTATAGACGGCAAACGCCATGTATATGTGAAATTCCAGGGCGCGATTGCGTATAGTGCGCCTGAGTATGTCGTGACTGGTGAGTTGAGTGTAAAATCAGATATTTACAGCTTTGGTGTTGTCCTTCTGGAGATCTTTACAGGGAGAAAAGCGATGGAAAACTCAACAGATGGAGAAGAGCACAATCTGGTTGAATGGGTAAGATATTTTTGCTCTTTTAATAATTCTCAAAACTTCAATGAGATGATTTATTTTTCCTTTTCCCTAAAATTCCTGTTGAAGTTAGTTCCACTACATTCAATGAAATGGTGGACTCCTAAAAAATACCTCAAATTGCGTGTCGAATCTTTAAAAAATGCAGGTGTCGAGTCCTCCAAAAGTAGTGCATATTTGGAGGATTTGACACGAGTACAACTATATTTCTGGAGGGTCTGAGCAACATATCTTTAAGAACGAATAGTTTTTAATTAACCAACTTGGTTTCTGCTCTAGTGGTAGCACCCTCCACTTTCAACCAAGAGGTTGTAAGTTTGAGTCACCTTAAGAGCAAGGTGGGAAGTTTTTGGAGGAAAGGTTGTAAGTTCGAGTCTATCAAAAACAGCCTCTCTACCCTAGGGTAGGGGTAAGGTCTGCTATACAAATTTGTGCTACTTTTAGTTTTCTGATGTACACATTGATATTTTGCTTGTCAGGCAAGTGCATTGATCAAAGATCAGAAATTTTCAGAAATGGCAGATCCAATGCTTCAAGGCAATTATCCAGCTAAAGGTTTACAACAAACTCTTACCGTCGCAGGAATGTGTGTTCAAGAGCAACCTACGAAACGTGCCGCTATAGCAGAGGTGGTCACATTTTTTACTCACATTGCTTCAGGAAAGTATGAAACTGAAAGTCAGGATGTTCAAAACTCAACCTAAACATCTCCTGATGCACATGTGTGTATTCTGAAACAATATATGATACTGAAATATGAACATATACATAGAATCTTTGATATTTTCTGTGAGCTTTCGGACAATTCGATAAAAGGTCCGGACTTCAATTCTACTTCATCACAACTTTTAGTCACAGAGGCTCTCTCAAATATGTGTACCGGTTGAGGTTTGAACCTTTAACCTCATAGAGCAAAATCAAGCACATAACCAACGCACTAAGAGACAATTTTTTTCTACTTATCCGTTTTCTTGTAGTATTAATACATATATTTGGTAAAAGATTTTGACGAAGCGGTGTCGCTTGACACCGCATCGTTAGGCATGCATATGAGCAAACTCTAGAAGCATCAGACAATCGGTAGTGGCTCGTCACTCATGGCGGATACACCTTACGGCAAGCGGTGTCACGTGACACCTCTAGAAGCATCAGACAATGGTAATGGCTCGTCACTAATGGGCGGATATACACCGTACGGCAAGTGGTGTCGCGTGACACTGTTTAATTTTTTATTAAATATATATATATAAATAGTAATACAAAATAAAAATGCTAAGTATAAATATAAAAAGAAAAAAGACACCGCTTGTTATTATAATAATTTAGTTATTCGTTCGTTTTTTCAAATATTGATACTTCTTGCCAAAAATTCTGCGTACGCCGCTTTTGTCACTAGTGCCTTGAATGAACTTGGAAGTGAAGTTACAGTACTGCAGCCAAAGAGAAGTTTTTTTCTTATTTCTTTAACCGCCATTACAATTGCAGCAAGCACCTTAAAGCTCATTCTTCTTTTCGTATAATTCCTATGTATATGATACTAGTTGAATTCTAAATCCAACTCCATTACAGTCAATTGCTGAAGAACTAGATCTTTTGACCGTCAGATTTAAATTTTAGGTTATTTTTTCACATGATAACATTGACCATACTTTAAAATAACTTCCACGGTCCCAATTTATTTGCCATTTTTCGGATTTCGATAGTTAAAGTTTTAAATTTTGATTATGATTTCGACATAGAATTTTTCTGTAAATTTTTTAAATAAAAAACTACGTAAAAAGTATTATAAGTCACAATAATTAATAATTCAAAAGCTATATAAGCAATCACGAAAAAAAAAAAAAAAATTATTGACTATATACTAATGCTGATATTATACACTACCCATTCAACTCATTATTTTACTTTTGATCGCATGCTACAATTTTTGTCTGACCTGAGGAAAATAGAGTTGTTGTATCTCGATATTTATAGTTTGACATTTTTTTTGTTGCTTTTTGCATTTTTCGTCTTTTTTCGAACAAAAAGAAATCAATAGCGAGTCGAGGCCGAGATGATTCAGACATGTTAAGAGAAGAAATATTGATACTTCTGTCAGGAAGTGAGAGAGGTTGGCGATTGAGAATGCTTCCGGACCACCCGATACTCAACCCGAACATACGCTCAAGTACAAAATCACCATGTGGACCTATTTGAACCTTCAAATCCCCATTTCGAGGTCGTTTACTCAAAAGTCAAACCTTAGTCAATTCTCCCAACTTAAAGCTTCCGAAATTAGAAATTTCTTTCCAAGTTAACTCTGAACTTCCCGAAATTCCATTCCGACCACACGTACAAGTAATCATACTTCAAGTGAAGCTATTCAAGGCTTCAAACTGCTGAACGACGCGCTAGAGCTCAAAACAACTGGCCGAGTCATTACACCGGAGGGCCATGATGTGATTTATATTGTGACCGGGTTGCACGCCTCAACATATTGATATTTTGTTATTTCATATCATCTTTATTTGCAATTTTCTTGATTGTTTACCTAATTTACTTGCATATCTTCCTTATTGGATTGTCGAATGAGCAAAACACATTAAAAAGAATTGTGAGCACCAATTATAATTCTAGTGAGTATCATTTATAATTCTTGCTTCCATTACCTCGCTGAGCTTAGTTCTGATACTTATTGAGCACGTGGGGTCGGTTCTACTCATACTATTTTTCTGCACCTTGCATGCAGATCTTGGAGCTAATGTTGCTGCGTACAGCGGGAGCCGGCATTGATCATGTACCTGATTTCCAGACTTAGCTACCACTTGTCGTTGGTAGTGTTAGATTTGTAGTCTATTATGTGCATTTCAAACAGGTGTTGTATTTATTTCATACCAACTTTGTAAAATCTAAGTCTTAGAGCTCATGATTTGTACTACTAATCCTTGGGATCTTGTATAGAAATTCAGTTATTTTTACTCATTGAATCCTATTATTCTCAGTTGAGTTGTGTTAAATGTTATTGGCTTACCTAGCGAGTTGAGTTAGGTGCCATCACGACTAGCCAGATTTTGAGTCATGAAAATCTTTATCCTCAAGCAATCCAAGCATTGATTCAAGTAGAACCAATAGACGACAAGCCCATAAAATTAAAGGGTTCTTTCAAGCGAAAGCTAAAATATAGCTATTTATTAGGGGAATGTCCAGGCATTGGAAGCTCACGACTAGGCTCAAAATTAGAGAGGATGATATCATGCAAGGTTAGTGCGATCACATAACTATGGATAAGAAGCTATTGGAATGTGAAAGAGACGAAGATAACTTCTGAATACTAAAATGATATTATCTGGTAATACATGGTGGATTAAATTAACTGAAGAAAATGACTCACTTATTGGTGATTAAATTAGTAACTGAGTCACACCAATTATGTAAATAATGGTCTCTTTGAGATACTTTATCTTGCATATGATTAGCAAATCTAAACATAGTTTGGACATTGGAGTTTCAACTTTGACAATTACTAATATATTATAAAAAAAATAGCATAAAAATTTTAAATAAAGTAATATGCTAATAAAAGTTTCTATTAACAATGCAATAATACTAAATATTAGATAGTATAATAAAGAAAAGTACCGAACAAGCATATTATTCGATGCCTATATAAGTCTTATTAATTTAATAAAGATTTTATTCCTTAAAATTCAGATAATATTATTGAGAACAATAGGATAAAATTTTAAAAAAAATCAGGAACAATAAAATATATATCTTCTATTATGTTATAAAAAAGAAAGTAGTAGGAAAAAATATTAAATAATATGCTAATAAAAATTTCTATTAACAATGCAATAACACTAAATATTGGATATCTATATCTATATATTACTAAAAGGAGAGGAAAAAGCCCTCTCCTTAAGCTAAGTGGCAACCTAGAAAAAACCACATGGTATAAGTAGTTAATAATTAGTTATTGGTTATTGTTTTTGAGTTTAAATATCTATAAAATAAATTAAATTAAATATAATAATAAAAACCAAAAATTAAAAGAATTGTCCGTTCAAATTGGAGAGTAGTTTCAAGTTGGAGTTTTTAAATTATTTTAAAATAAAAAACTAATATTTTATAATATTGACCTATCGCGCGATAGAAAATTTTTCAATGACTATATAAGTCTTTTTAATTTAATAAAGATTTTATTATTCGCCATATCATATTGACAAAAAAGATGAAAATAGAAATTTATTAAAGCAATACGATCTAATATGTTCAAACAAGCCCGATCAAATTTATTTAATTAATATTTTTTAATATTGACCAGGCATCGCGTGGGTATGACTACTAGTAGAAGTTAATAAAAAGTTTGACCAACTTTTTGGTTAATTTAGTCGAGATATTAAAAAAAAATCAAAATTCAAGCTATTGTGTTGGAAATTTTGAAATTAACTTCAGACCTAGGTTTTATTTGAGGAAATGGACCTTCATCGCCATTTACAATGTTAAAATTAAGAAAGTGTCCTTTTTAAATATCTTGGTATAAAAGAAGGAACTCTTATTTATAAAAATGGATCTGTATAAAAAAACTTAAGAGTCATAAAACTAAAACCATTCACTCTTCTCCTTTCTTTTTAACACACGCACACACTCTCTCTCAGGGTTCCTTTTCATTTCCTTCGCCGTCGTCGGCTCCACATCACCCAAGTACTCCAAGACAAGAAAATGATATTGTATAATTGCTCTCAGAATGATAGCCAAAAATATATATATTATATACAAAAATTATACTCCATCCGTTTCAATTTATGCGAACCCATTTGACTGAGCACAAAGTTTAAGAAAAAAGAGAAGACTTTTGAACTTGTGATGTAAAATGAGGCACATACATTTTGTGTGGTTATAAATCATTGCATAAAGGTAAATTCTTTCCAAAGAAGGAAAGGGGTCATTCTTTTTTGCAAGGACTAGAAAGAAAATAGGTTCACATAAATTGAAACGGTGGGACTATAAATTTTATACATTTTTTTACTATCAAATATGAATAGTTAATGGAATGAAAAAATCCCACTATCCAGATACATCTGCTATACAACAACAACAACAATAGCATACTCAATATAGCTCCACAATAAAAGGGTCTAAGGAGGGTAGAGTGTATGCAATCCTTACCCCTACCTTTAAGAAGGCAGAGAGGCTATTCTCGATAGACCCTTGGCTCAGGATAAATAGAAGGGCAATAACAAGCAAACCAAATCTGACACCGAAGCGAAAATATTAACAGAACTAACACTAAGCTGCAAACAGAAAACCGAAACAAAGATAGTAATAAGTAATAACAGAAGTTTATGGATACGAAAATACACAAAACACACTAAGTGATGTATCAAAGCTACTACTACAAACACGGACAATTCTCCAGACCTTCCTATCCATGATCATGTCCTCAATAAGTTAGAGCAACGCCATATCTTGCCTAATTACCTCTACTCAATATTTTGTAACGACCCGACCGGTCATTTTAAGAATTTAAGTCATGTTCGGCAGCATAAGGCCTTGAGCAGCTTCGTATTATGTGTATTGAATTGCGTGCGTGGTCAAGTTCAGTTACCGGATGATTCTGAGTCAAATCGGGAGAAGGATTCTAGTTTTGGAAGCTTAAGCGGTAAGGGTTGATCGGAATTTGACTTTTGTGTAAACTGCTCCATAATGGGTGTTGGATGATTTCAACAACTTCATATGGTGATTTTGGACATAGGCGTGCGTCCGGATTTGAAGTTCGATGTCCACAGGGTAATTTGAAGCATATCGGCAAAAGTTTGGAAAGTGGGGAGGTTTGACCAAGAGTTGACTTTTGTGATATCGGGGTCGAAATGCGATTCCAAGAGTTAAAACAGCTATGTTATGTCATTTGGGACTTGATTGAAAAATTTGATGCCATTCCGGATTGATTTGATAGGTTTCGGAGCGAGTTTTAGAAGTTGGAGGGTTAGAAAGTTCCCAAGTTCGATTCATGGTTCGATTCGTAGTTTTCGACGTTGTTTGATAGGATTTGAGGAAACGACTAAGTTCGTATCGTGTTTTAGGATGTGTTAGTATATTTGGTTGAGGTCCCGAAGGGCTCGGATGAGTTTCAGATGAGCTTCGGATCAAATGGAACATTTTGGGTATAACTGGTATTGGGCAGATTCTGGTGTATCCGCATCTATGGAAGTCTGATCGCAGATGCGGAGCCGCTTCTGCGAGGTTCTTGGCCGCTTCTGCGACGTTGGTTCTAGTATTGATGTGTCTTCTGCGGAGGCATCCACGCAGGTGCGAAGGACACTTTTGCAGTCCAGCAGTCGCATCTGCGAAGCGTCTCGCTTCTGCACTGCTAGTTTCACTTCTGCTGTGTCGCGGGTGCGGCTATATTGTCTGCAGGTGCGGAGCCCGTATTTGTAAGTTGTGCTCGCAGATGCAAACGTTTTCTCACAAATGTGTGTGCTCTTCCTTGTCCGCAAATGCGAAAATCCTGGGCAGAATCATATAAGTCGAGGATGTCACGACCCAATATCGGAGTCGTGATGGCTCTTGTCGTGGAACCAGGCCAGCCACCTATTTAGCTAGCCTAGACCCGATTATCAGAGAAAATACCATTTTTAACAAGTCTAAAGTCAATAATAATAATAATCAATCTGAATTTGAAAACAATTTGTGAAACCAAAACCCAAATCCTATAATCCCGGATCCAGTGCCACACTGTCATGAGCTGCTAATACATAATGTAACTAAAAGAGGAATGACCAACATAGTCTGAAAAATAAATAACAACAGGTAGAATAGGAAAGAGATGACGAGATCACGGACGCCGGCTGCTACCTCGATAACTCTGATGGAACTGCCGCTACTCAATGACCAGAGCCAAGTCCCGGTGTACCTGGATCTGCACACAAGGTGCAGGGGGTAGCGTGAGTACACCAACTCAGTAGTAACGAACCAAACTATAGGCTGAGAGGTAGTGACGAACTAAACCTCCGATGTTTATGAACATCAGTATATACCTTGAACTTGATAGTAATATGGCAGAAAATAAGAAAGATGCACCACATTATGCATGTAAATCTCTACATACCAACATATGATCATAAAGAATCAGAAATAAGATGTACACAGTATCCCTACTCTCACAAGGAAGTCCACTCAGTACTAGAATTGGCCTTCAGTCCCAAGGAAGGCCCATCCCGGATTATGCATAAACCCAAGTGACGTAGTCACCGAGTACTGAGGAAAAGGCCAGTCCGGCCCCATGGAGAAGATACATCTCCGGAACATATCGCTCGGACAAGATCCATGTCCAGGGACGATCCATCCCTCAATATATATCAATAGCTTCGGGCAAGATCCATGCCCAGGGAAAATCCATCCCTCCATATATGTGCGCTCACTAGGGGTGTAAAGACTCCGGAGGGGTTCCTGTAAGCCCAAGCGCTACATCAAGCCAACAAAGGCATGGTTTACGGATCGTTGCAGTATGCAGTCCGACCTCATAACTGTCTCGAAACCAGGCTCCAAGCCTTACTCAGTCAATACTTTCTAGTCTCACTCACAATGCTCTCAAATAGAATAATCAGCCCAAAACAATGATAATATAGAAATAAACTAGCAACTTCTGAGACAGAGGCATGGAACATATGTTATAACAGGGCTGAGTACATAAAAGAAAATAATTGTAGATAGAGACAGCAACAATCGACCATTCCGGTCTGAACATATCGGCGTGAAGCCTTAACATTTATACTTAACATGATTTCTAATACGTTCAAGGTAAATGCAACCTTCACAGTACAAGTATCAACCTGGATTAACCATTAGGCAGTGCCATGGGATGAGCCAGACCACAATTATTCGGTGCACGCCCGCATGCCCGTCACTTGGCAAGTGTGTCACCTTCATTAACATCAAATATCAGATAATTTGGGGTTTCGAACCCTTAGTTCCGAGTTTGGAAGCGTTACTTACCTCAAAACCGGCTAAAATACTACTCTGCAGTGCCTTTGCCTATAAATTCGGCCTTCGAGTGCTCCAAATCTACCAAAAATCAGATTTATCCATTATAATATGCTAAGGAATGAAGCTCAATCGAAATTTATCAAAAATACTCAGAAATCCCGAAATTGGTCAAACCCGACCCCGGGCCCACGTCTCAGAATTCGATAAAATTTACAAAACTGGAATCCTTGTCCTTCCCCGAGTCTACCCGTATCAAATTTATCAAAATCCGACCTCAAATGCCCATTCAAATCATCAAAAGAATTTCCAAACTTTTCTTTCCATTTTCCCCCCAATTTCCACTTTGATTCTTCAATTTACATGGTAAAAATCAATACTAATTCTTGAAATTAGACTAAAAGTGATTGAAGAACACTTACCACAAGATTCCCACTGAAAATCTCTCCAAAAACCTCTTTCTCCCAAGCTCTCTAATGGTGTTTTGAAATATGGCTAAAAACCCTAGTTGTTTAACTTAAACTTTTCTGCCTAGTGATTCCTTCTATGCGATCGCGGACATCTAGTCGCGATCGCGGAGAGTAAAATATAACGGCTCCTCAGTGACCCTACGCGATCGCAGAATGTTCCACGCGATCGCGAACCTCCACCCCACAGCCTTCTGCGATTGCATCCTCCACTACGCGATCGCACTGCACACTCTCCCCAACCCACGCGATCGCGACTCTGACCAAGTGATCGCGGAGAACAACCTCCCACACCAACACGATCACAAACCCTTTAACGCGATCGCGGAGAAAAAATTTCAACCCCCACTCAGATAAGCCTACGCGATCGCAGGAATACCTACGCGATCGCGTAAGAGAAAACCAGGAGAAAAACACTAGAAAAATCGGCAGCATTCCTCATTCCGAACTAAGTCCGTTGACCACCCGAGGCCCTCGGGACCTCAACCAAATATACCAACACATCCTAAATGATCATTCAAACTTAATCGAGCCTTCGAAGCATCAAAAATAACTTCAAAACTCCAAAAACCCATCGAATTCAAGCCTATGAACTTCCAACTTTCTAAATTCCACCAACAACGCCGAAACTACCCAAAACATCTCCGATTGACCTGAAATTTTGCAGACATATCCAAAATGACATTATGAATCTGTTCCAACTGTCGGAATTCCATTCCGACCCCGATAGCCTATTTTCCACTGCCACCCGAAAATCGCCAAAAACTAACTTTCGCCAATTCCAGCTTAATTCTACACCGGACATCGCAAAAACATTCCGAACACACTCCTAAGTCCCAAAACACCTAACGAAGCTATCCGAGCCATAAAATTTGCATTCCGAGGTCATTTACCAATAAGTCAACTCCCGGTTGACTTTTCCAACTCTAAGGCTACTTTTATAGACTAAGTGTCTCAATTCCTTCTATAACCCCTCCGATATCGAGCTAACCAACTCTAACACATCATGAACAGTCTAACCAAGCTTTGACAAGGCAGAAACAGTGAAAATAATGCGTGTTCTACGTAACGACCGACCGGGTCGTTGCATTCTCCCCCTCTTAAAAAAACGTTCATCCTCGAACGGGTCTAGAAACATACCTGGAGTCTCAAACAAATGAGGATATCTGCTCCGCATCTCCCGCTCGGTCTCCCAAGTAGCCTCCTCCACTGGCTAACCTCTCCACTGAAGTTATGTCCTTGGACCTCAACTTTCTGACCTCACGAGCCAAAATAGCCACTAGCTCCACCTTATATGACATATTATCCTCGAGTTGAACTGTGCTGAAGTCCAAAACATGAGACGGGTCACTGACATACTTCTGGAGCATCGACACATGGAATACCGGATGAACACTAGACAAGCTGGGTGGCAAGGCAAGTCTATAAGCCACCTCTCCAACCTTCTGAAGCACCTCAAAAGGACCAATAAACCGGGGACTCAGCTTTCCTCTCTTCCCGAACCTCATAAAACCCTTCATGGTTGACACCTTCAGCAGTACCTTGTCACCCTCCATTTAAGACACATCCCAGACCTTCCGGTCTGCATAACTCTTCTACTTGGACTGCGCTGTGCGAAGTCGCTCCGGGACTGGTAGTTGTTATTGTATGCAAACTACGCTAGTGGCAGGAACTGATCCCATGAACCACCAAAATCAATCACACAGGCACGCAACATGTCCTCCAAGATCTGAATAGTACGCTCTGACTGCCCATCGGTCTGAGGATGAAATGTTGTGCTCAACTCTACCCGAGTACCCATACCTCTATGCACGGCCCTCCCAAAACTGAGATGTGAACTGAGTACCTCTGTCAGAAATGATAGAAACTGGGACTCCATGCAATCGGACAATCTCCCTGATGTAAATACCAGCTAACCTCTCTGAAGTATAAGTAGTACTGACAGGAATAAAATGCGCGGACTTGGTCAATCGATCCACAATAACCCAAATAGCATCAAGTCCCTTCGAAGTCCGTGGAAACCCTACTACAAAGTCCATGGTGATCCGCTCCCACTTCCACTCCGGAATAACTAACTCCTGAAGAAATCCACCGGGTCTCTGGTGCTCATACTTGACTTGCTGGTAGTTGAGACAATGTGCTACATACTCAGAAATATCTCTCTTCATCCGCCTCCACCAATACTGTTGTCTCAGGTCCCGGTACATCTTCGCGGCGCCCGTGTGAATGGAATACCGCGAGCTATGTGCCTATGCTAATATCAACTCTCGAAGACCATCCACATTGGGCACACAAATACGACCTTGCATCCTCATAACACCGTTATCACCAATAGTCACATCCCTGGCATCACCTCGACGGACCCTGTCCTGAAGAACTAACAAGTGTCGGTCATCATACTGGCGAGCTCTAATCTGATCATAAACAGAAGACCAGGAAGCCATGCTGGCTAATATCCGAGGAGGATTTGACAAATCCAACCTCACTAGCTGCCCTGCTAAGGCATGAACATCACGTACCAAGGGTCGCTCTACTGCTGATAGATAGGCTAGACTCCCCAAACTCCCTGCTCGGCGACTCAGGGCATCGGCCACTACATTGGCCTTTCCTGGATGATATAAAATTGTGAGATCATAATCCTTAAGAAGCTCCAACCATCTCCTCTGGCGCAAATTCAAGTCCTTCTGCCTCAGCAGATACTGCAAATTGTGATGGTCAGTAAAAATCTTACATTGTACCCCATACAAATAATGGCGCCAAATCATTAAGGCATGAACGATGGCATCTAACACAAGATCGTGCACCGGATAGTTCGTCTCGTGCACCTTCAACTGTCTGGACGCGTAGGCAATCACCCTACCATCCTGCATCAGAACCGCTCCCAAGCCAACTCTAGAAGCATCACAATAGACTGTGTAAGAACCCGAACCAGTAGGCAAGACCAATACCGGAGTTGTGGTCAATGCTGACTTGAGCTTCTGAAAGCTCTCCTCACACTCATCGGACCATCTGAATGGAGCACCTTTCTGGTTAGTGGTGAAGCAATAGAATAAAATCCCTCTACGAAGCGACGGTAATAACCCGCCAACCCAAGGAAACTCCTAATCTCTGTAGCTGAGGACGGTATGGGCCAACTCTGTACCGCCTAAATCTTCTTTAGATACACCTGAATACCCTCACTAGACACCACGTGCCCTAAGAAAGCTACTGAACCAAGACAAAACTCACACTTGGAGAACTTTGCATAAAGTTTCTCCTCCCTCAACCTCTGCAACACAACCCTCAAATGTTGAGCGTGCTTCTCCTGGCTACGAGAATACACCAGGATGTCATCAATGAACACAATGACGAATGAATCAAGGTAAGGCTGAAACACGTTGTTCATCAAATGCATGAATGTGGTTGGGGCATTGGTCAACCCAAATGACATAACCAAAAACTCGTAATGACCATATCTGGTCCTGAAAGCAGTCTTCGGAATATCAGAATCCCGAATCTTCAGTTGATGGTACCCAGACCTCAAGTCAATCTTGGAGAACACCCTTGCTCCCTGAAGCTGATCAAACAGGTCATCAATACGAGGCAAAGGATACCGGTTCTTCACTGTAACCTTGTTCAACTGCCTATAGTCAATACACATACGCATAGACCCATCCTTCTTCTTCACAAACAACACCGGTGCACCCCAAGATGACACACTAGGCCGAATGAACCCATTATCTAGGAGTTCCTGAAGCTGCTCTTTCAATTCTTTCAACTCTGTTGGGGCCATGCGGTAAGGTGGGATAGAGATAGATTGGGTGTCTGGTAACAAGTCAAAACCAAAATCAATGTCCCTGTCAGGTGGCATGCCTGGCAGATCTGCAGGGAAAATGTCCGAGACCTCACGGACCACAGGGACAGAATCAATAGAAGGAGTCTCGCCACTAACATCCCTCACAAAGTCTAGATAAGACTCACATCCATTCCCAATCATACACTGAGCATTCAAAAAGGAAATCACCCTACTAGGCACATACTCCACCGAACCTCTCCACTCAATCCTCGGCAATTCGGGCATAGCTAAGGTCACGGTCTTGGTGTGACAGTCAAGAATAACATGGCAGGGAGATAGCCAATCCATGACCAAAATCACATCAAAGTCAACCATGCTAAGTAATAATAGATCTGCCCAGGTCGCCAGACCCTCAATAAATATAACACAGGACCGGTACACCTGGTCGACCACAACAGTATCCCCCACCGGAGTCGACACATGAACAGATGAAATCAAAGACTCATGGGGCGTATCCAAGGAATGTGCAAAGTATGATGAAATATATGAATACATGGAACCAGGATCAAATAATACCGAAGCATCTCGGTGGCAGACTTAGATAATACCTGTAATCACTGTATCTAAAGCTATGGCATCTGGTCTGGCCGAAAGTGCATAGAAATGGGCATGTCCTCCACCTGATCGACCTCCCCTTCTAGGGCGGCCTCTGACTGACTAGCCTCCACCCCTGGCTTCCTGAGCATGTGGTGTAGAAACTGGTGCTGAAGCTGTAGGTTGGCTCCTATGCTGAAATGAACCACTAGAAAGGCGGGGACAATACCTCTTGATGTGACCCGGATCCCCACACTCGAAGCAACCCCTTTCAGCAAATGACGGTGGGGATTGAAGGGAACCCCTAGAACCAGAGTAGCTGCTAGAAGAGCCATGTGCTGAAGAACCCTGAACTGATGATGGCTGGGATGAGCTCTAGGCTGGAAGTGCACTGAATGATGAACAACCGGGTGGAAGCTACGGGGACCGTGTCTTGATGAAGCACCACTGTAAACTGGACGAGCTGGCTGAGGAGTCTTGAATGAACGGCCTCTGCTATGCTGAGGCTGACCTCCCGAGTGAACACCACCATATACCAGATCCTAGAGGCCTCTTGGCCTCCCTCTCAACACGCTCATGGCGGCGCACAGACTCAATCTCCCTGGCTATGTCAACTACCTCCTCAAAAGAAGCGCCAGATACCCTCTCCCTGGTCAGAAAAATCTGTAGATGGTAAGTGAGACCATTAACAAACCTCTGGATCCTCTCTCTATCTGTGGTAACTAGCCAGATGTCATGACGGGCTAACTCAGAGAACCTCATCTCATACTGCGTCACAGTCATGTCTCCCCAACGCAACTGGTCGAACTCTCTATGCAGCTCCTCTCTGCGAGACTGCAGTATATACTTCTCCAGAAAGAGAATGGAGAACCGGTGCCATGTAAGGGGCGTTGCATCAGCGGGTCTACGCCTCTCATAGGCCTCCCACCAAGCAAGTGCAGCTCTTGAAAATTGGAAGGTAGTAAATGGGACCCCGCTGGCCTCTAATATCCCTGTTGTGCGTAGTATCCTCTAACACTTGTCCAAGAAGGCCTGGGCATCCTCGCCCTCTGGACCACTAAAATTCGGAGGCTGGAGTCTGCTGAACATCTCCAACCTACGCTGCTCATCATCAACTAAAGTTGGGACCACATAATCCTGTACCAGAGCAATCGGCTGCACTAGAACTGCCCCAGGTGTCTGAAGTCCCTGGGTGACCTGCTCAGGTGTCCGGGCAGTTGGAGTCTGAATGCCTCCCCCGGCCTAAGAAGTAGTGGTAGTAGTGGACATAGCGACGGCATGTGCCAAGCTGGTGCACACCGTCAAAATCTGGGCTAGGGTCTCCTAAAGACCCGGTATCATAATGGGAACTGTTGGTGCCTGAGCCTGCCCCGCTGGAATCTCAGTTGCGGGGACCTGATCTTGAGCAATGGGAGGGTCCACAGGTGCTTCCCCGACTGCTGTGCGGGCTGCACCCTTCCCTCTGCCACGGCCTCGACCTCTGTCTAGTCCTACTGGTGTCTGATCACCACTATCGGTAGCACGGGTCCTCACTATCTGTGAGAGAATGAAAACAACTGAAGTTTAGTTCTAGAGTTTAGCAGAGTCGCACGACTGTATTCAAAATATGGAATTTTTCTAAGGGTTTTGTAGCCTCTCAAAGATAAGTACAGACGTCTCCGTACCGATCCACAAGACTTTACTAAACCTACTCATGACTGGTGAGACCTATTCAACCTAGAGCACTGATACCAACTTGTCACGACCCAATTTCGGAGTCGTGATGGCGCATGTCGTGGAACCAGGCCTGCCACCTATTTAGCTAGTCTAGACCCGATTATCATAGAAAATACCATTTTTGACAAGTCTAAAGTCAATAATAATAATAATCAATCTGAATTTGAAAATAATTTGTGAAACCAAAACCCAAATCCTACAATCCCGGATCCAGTGTCACATAGTCATGAGCTGCTAATACATAATGTAGCTAAAAGAGGAATGACCAACATAGTCTGAAAAATAAATAACAACAGGTAGAATAGGAAAGAGATGAAGAGATCACGGACGCCAGCTGCTACCTCGACAACTCTAATGTAAATGCCGCTACTGAATGACCAGAGCTAAGTCCCGGTGTACCTGGATCTACACACAAGGTGCAGGGGGTAACGTGATTACACCAACTCAGTAGTAACGAAACCAAACTATGGGCTGAGAGGTAGTGTACTAAACCTCCAATGTTTACGAACAACAATATATATCTTGAACTTAACAATAGTATGGCAGAAAAATAAGAGAGATGCACCACATTATGCCTGTAAATCTCTACATACCAACATATGATCATAAAGAATCAGAAATAAGATGTACACAGTATCCCTACTCTCACAAGGAAGTCCACTCAGTACTAGAATTAGCCTTCAGGCCCAGGGAAGGTCCATCCCGGATTATGCATAAACCCAAGCGACGTAGTCACCGAGTATTGAGGAAAAGGCCAGTCCGGCCCCACGGAGAAGATCCATCTCCGGAACATATCGCTTGGACAAGATCCATGTCCAGGGATGATCCATCCCTCAATATATATCAATAGCTTCGGGCAATATCCATGCCCAGGGAAAATCCATCCCTCCATATCCGTGTGCTCACTAGGGGTGTAAAGACTCCGAAGGGGCTCATGTAAGCCCAAGCGCTATATCAAGCCAACGAAAGCATGATTCAGGGATCGCTGCGGTATGCAGCCCGACCTCATAACTGTCTCAAAACCAGGCTCCAAGCCTTACTCAGTCAATACTTTCCAGTCTCACTCACAATGCTCTCAAATAAAACAATCAGCCCAAAACAATGATAATATAGAAATAAACTAGCAACTTCTGAGATGGAGGCATAAAACATATGCTATAACAGGACTGAGTAAAGAAAAGCAAATAATCGTAGATAGAGACAGCAACAATCGACCATTCCGGTCTGAACATATCGGCGTGAAGCCTTAACATTTATACTTAACATGATTTCTAATACGTTCAAGGTAAATGCAACCTTCACAGTACAAGTATCAACCTAGATTAACCATTAGGCAGTGCCATGGGATGAGCCAAACCACAATTATTCGGTGCACGCCCGCATGCCTGTCACTTGGCAAGTGTGTCACCTTAATTAACATCAAATATCAGATAATTTGGGGTTTCGAATCCTCAATTCCGAGTTTGGAAGCGTTACTTACCTCAAAACCGGCTAAAATACTACTTCGCAGTGCCCTTGCCTCTAAATTCGGCCTCCGAGTGCTCCAAATCTACCAAAAATCAGATTTATCCATTACAATATGCTAAGGAATGAAGCCCAATCGAAATTTATCAAAAATACTCAAAAATTCCGAAATTGGTCAAACCCGACCCCCGGGTCCACAAAACTGGAATCCTTGTCCTTCCCCGAGTCTACCCGTATCAAATTTATCAAAATCCGACCTCAAGTGCCCATTCAAATCATCAAAAGAATTTCCAAACTTTTCTTTCCATTTTCCCCCCAATTTCCACTTTGATTCTTCAATTTACATGGTAAAAATCAATACTAATTCTTGAAATTAGACTAAAAGTGATTGAAGAACACTTACAACAAGATTCCCACATAAAATCTCTTCAAAAACCTCATTCTCCCAATCTCTCTAATGGTGTTTTGAAATATGGCTAAAAACCCTCGTTTTTGAACTTAAACTTTTCTGCCCAGTGATTCCTTCTATGCGATCGCGGACATCCAGTCGCGATCGCGGAGAGTAAAATCTAATGGCTCCTCAGTGACCCTACGCGATCGCGGAATGTTCCACGTGATCACGAACCTCCACCCCACAGCCTTCTGCAATCGCATCCTCCACTACGCGATCGCACTGCACACTCTCCTCAGCCCACGCGATCGCGACCCTGACCAAGAGATCGCGGATAACAACCTCCCACACCAACGCGATCGCGAACCCTTTAACGCGATCGCGGAGAACAAATTTCAACCCCCACTCAGCTAAGCCTACGCGATCGCGTAAGAGAAAACCAGGAGAAAAACACTAGAAAAATCTGCAATATTCCTCATTCCGAACTAAGTCCGTTGACCACCCAAAAATCACCCGAGGTCCTCAGGACCTCCATCAAATATACCAACACATCCTAAATGATCATTCAAACTTAATCGAGCCTTCGAAACATCAAAACTCCAAAAACCCATCGAATTCAAGCCTATGAACTTCCAACTTTCTAAATTCCACCAATGACATCGAAACTACCCAAAACAACTCCGATTGACCTGAAATTTTGCAGATACATCCAAAATGACATTACGAACATGTTCCAACTGTCAGAATTCCATTCCGACCCCGATAGCCTATTTTTCACTTCCGACCAAAAATCGCCAAAAACTAACTTTCGCCAATTCTAACCTAATTCTACACCGGATATCGCAAGAACATTCCGAACACATTCCTAAGTCCCAAATCACCTAAAAAGCTATAAGAGCCATAAAATCCGCATTCCAAGGTTGTTTAGCTATAAGTCAACTCCCGGTTGAGTTTTCCAACTCTAAGGCTACTTTTATAGACTAAGTGTCTCAGTTCCTTCTATAACCCCTCTGATACCGAGCTAACCAACTCTAACACATCATGAACAGTCTAACCAAGCTATGACAAGGCAAAAATGGTGAAAATAATGCGTGTTCGACGTAATGACTGACCGGGTCGTTATAGAGGATTTGGCCATTTTCTTCATATTTTGAGTTTTAGACATCAATTTTGGGAGATTTTCATAGGTGTTTCAAGCTAATCACTGGGGTAAGTGTTATTCACCTAGAATTTATATTCCATGTTTCCATCTTTATTTTTATCATTAAATTAGTGTTTCTAAGTGAGGAAAATGCGGATTTTTTAAGAAAACTTTCAAAATGAAAGATCATGATTTGAGGGACAAATTGGCATCGGAATTTGATAATTTCAGTATGCTTCAACTCATATCGGAATGGGTATTCGAGTTTTGTAAAATTTGTCGGGTTCTAAGGTGGGGGCCCGGGGTCAACTTGTGGGTTGATTTTAAATTTTTGATAAAGATTGAGGCTTTATGATCTGGAATAGTTTCTTATGAGTTTTATTTATGCTTTGAAGTTATTTTGGCTAGATTTGAGCCGTCCGGAGGTTATTTCACCCGAAAAGTTCATTTTTGAGTATCGGTCTGTCTTTTTTTAAGTAAGTATATTGCCTAACTTCGTGTGGCAGAACTACCCCTTAGGATTTGAGTCTTCTATGCTAATTGCAGTCCGTGTACGTGAGGTGACAAGCATGTGCTCAGGATTATTTGTGGAGAGTTGGACTTTTAGGGTTGTAGGTCCTTATATTCACTGAGTATGAAGGTGTTTTTGTTATGATTAAGTTTCTTAATTACTAGTTTCACCCCTACCTGCTTTAATTGAAATTAATTACTTCATGATCCACTCTCATTGCTTATTTGACTCTTATATGACTTAACTAAAGATTTTTACCTCTTCTATTGACATGCTATCTTTTCATAACTACTTGTCTTTATTTGAAATTATTATTATTTCCTCTATAATTATTTAGCCTAATTGAGGTTATGATTATCTTTCTGATTCTTATCCTTAATTGAATTTGTTATATCTATTTCGTAATTGCCCAACCTTAAATGAAGTTTAGATATCCTATATCTTAGTTGACATGTCCTTATTTGGAATTATTTGACTCGTGTTAACTCCCTTGTTGTTGAACTGTATATTGTGGGATCAATGTTACATATTATTTTCTCCCTTGTTGAGTTGTTCTTATTACGCCTAGAATTCTCTATTGTGGTTATTTTTTGTGAATTAATTCAACGGTTCCTTGTGATTCGAAAGTTCTTGAGTTGATTTACTGGTCGAACTCTTATATTTAATGTCATTGTTGCTGGTGTACTTGTTGTGGTGATGCACGAGGTTTTTGCCGAGCGCTTGTTATTGTGATGCACGAGGTTTCTGTTGTGCGGTTGTTGTTATTGTGATGCATGAGGTTTCTGACGTGCGGGTGTCATTGGGTTGCATGGGGTTTCTGTCGTGCTATTGTTACTTTTGATATTTTCATATGAGTCGTGACAAGGCGGTACATATATATATATATATATATATATATATATATATATCATGTGGCGAGATAAGGTGGGAACATTATTATGCACGTGTGGTGGGACAAGGCGGGCACGTACGTTATTATTGCACACGTGGCGAGACAAGGTGTGCCGTGTTAAGGATTGATTTGTGATGACTTGTGATGGCTTGGGGACATTCTTGTTATTGATATTTTTGTAGTGGTGCACTTAACTATGTGAGTTCTATCTTGTGGAAAATTGTGGGAAACCATTCTACGTGATGTCCATTTCTTTTTTCTATACTTACTAGCTGACATGAACTATGTTAGAACACTTGCACAAGTATACACGTAGTTAAGCACTCTTATTGGATAGGAGGATTCTTGGTATTGTTGAGTATAGATGCACACCCTTGTTTGCTTGCTTTCTATGTGAGAATAGCTCTATTTGGTACGTAAGTCGTCAGTGCGGTTATAAATTGTAATGAGAGCACAGGAAGCCAAGTGTTAGGGTTCAGGAATTTGGGTTCGTAAATATTCCGAGGTTCGGTATCTCGTGGATTTTATTGGCTAAGACCTGGTGTGAAAGCGGTCTTTTTTGGTTAAGTTGTTACTTGTCTTTCCTTTGTCTGTGATCACCAGATTTAAACTGTGTTCCGTTCATTCTACTGTGTCATTATTACGGTGTTCCGTTGTTAGTTATGGTTTTCTTTTCTTACTGCAATTTTTGTATTATTTTGTCATTATGCCTAGTAGTCTTTGTATAGATATTGTATTATGTTGTTCCTGCACTTATACTTGCTTAGGTCATTTAGTCCAGTAGGTGTCTTGATTGTTCCTCGTTACTACTACACTAAGGTTAGTCTTGATATTTGTTGGGTACCGTTGTTGTGTACTCTTACTACACTTTTCATATTTTTGTGCAGATCCAGGTATTTCAACGTTAGTTGATCATTAACTAGCTGTGCAGATTGTTGTTGTGGAGACTCAAGGTAAACTTGTTGCTTCGCTCGCATGCTTTGGAGTCACCTTCTTATTTTGTATTCACATTATTTACTTTTATTTCGATACTGTTGTATTTAGAGATTTTCTAGAAAACTCTGTAGAGCTTATGACTTATACTATCGGTTTTGGGATTGTAAATTTTATAGAGATTTCTATTTCGAAATTGTTAAAATGTTAGTTGAATATTGTTGTTTATTTCAGTTAATGTTAGGCTTACCTAGTCCCTAAGATTAGGTGCCATCACGACACCCAACAGAGTGAAATTTGGGTCGTGACATATTTCTTCGGCCTACCTCTATATCTCCGTTGGCCTTCCAATGCCAGCCTCTCACACCTCCTTGTTTAACCAAAGAATTAGATTCATAGCCAAAGCTATTTTAAGAAGTACTCGGGCTTCTAATAATCAAGAGAATTAACTAAAACAATGATGGGAATTAGACTTTTAAAATAAGAAAACAATAAGTGCAGAAGAATGTGAAGTATATTCCAGTAATGATCCGAACGTGTCCATACAAGTGGGATCTTATTCCCTTTTATAGGGAATTTCTTAGTATAACGCCTACTCCTCTTTATGATTGAGCATTAATAAATATTTATTTCATTAATGAAATGTTACAATAGGTAATCGTATCTGTTGCGTGAAGATTATGTAACGTTTAACTCATTGATTGAAGATCTATGAATCTGCCCTTTACTCAACCATGATTCATTTTAACTGTGTCTCTTAAACTTCTCAAATAGACTGGAGCACCCTCGTCTAATCATCTCGTAGGTGTTTTATCTCGTACCTCTTTGTTCTGTATCTCTTTCTAAACTCTCATCCAGCTGTCACTTTTTCATTGCTCCACGTAGCTTGCTTCGTCATCTAATATATTACACGTGTAATATCTATTTTTTACCAATACATATAGTCCCCCCACTTACCATTTATTTATCAATTAAATATTTGGTAAGTGGATACTTATTTATGGCGGGAATGTTTTTGTCGCCATTTTACTCATGTCATTGCACCTGCCTCTGAACTTATACGTCGCTTGTCACTTCCATTAAATGCACGTGCCACATGGCGATTTTCGGATTGGTTCTGCAATTCCTCAGCGTATTTTAGGGCTTTTTGCGGCTGCATTAGTCACGAAGTGACAGTTTTAATAATGACATTCACATCATTGTTTGCCATTTTTTTACGGCTGCCTTTGTATATAAATACCCCGTTTTGCCTTTGCTTCTATGAAAAACTTCCATCTTTCTTTTATTACTTGCAAATTCTTCTTTCATGCAACTATGTCTTCTTCAAACTAAGATCCCAAAAAAGTCATAATAGTCGATGAACTATCTCCTTCTTCTGTTCTGATTCGGAGTAGGAAGGGTGGTAGATTAAGGAGCTTAGGGTCAACACCTTCTAGAGGATATTCCTCTCAACGTAACATCACTCCCCCACCAACTTCTAGGGCTAATGTTACTCCATCTTCTTCTAGGGCTAGGGCTTCTTCTTCTCACAAATCTTCTTCTAAGAGTAGAGAATCCAGTGAACCACTTCGTGAACCAAAGGTAGATGAAATCGTACCCGCTGAATTTTCTTTTGTAAACGATAGTGAAGCCATAAAAAACAAGGTTACTTCCATGACATCTCATGATCTCGCTGATCTTTACCCTACTCAAATCACTGAGGGTTTAATTTCTCTTGTGCGCAGAGACTGTTGTTGGAGATTTGATTTCCCAATCTTGGTCCCCAATGAAAACCAAAGGATAACTTCTTTTAAAGATGTTTTTTTTTGTATATACTTACCCTTTTACTTTAGGTTTCAAGCCTCCCATCGACCCAGTCATTATAGATTTTGTCGATTTTTTAACGTGTTTTTGGGACAAATCGGTCCTATCATCTGGAGGGAGGTAGCATGCCTTAGGTATTTGGCTAACATGGCTTCACTTCCTTTTACCTTTTACCACCTGATCCATCTTTACTCTCCCAAGTTATTCTGCCAAGGAGTTTTTACTCTCGTGGCTAGAAGTAAGAGAGTTTTAGTCATCCATGATGATGATAAAGACCGAGGATGGTATGCCAGGTTTGTTGCTACCCCTACAAGTAGATTAGTAGGTGAAGAAAATTTTCCCTTCCCTGAGAAGTGGAACTTTGCACGTAAGTTTTGTTTACTTACTTCTTTCCTTAACTTGATAAAAGTCCAGTGTCGTGACTATTTTTGTCTTTTTTCAGCAACCATGGGAACTGTAGAGGGGATTCCCGATTTTTGTGGTTGGGCAGAAAAATTGCTGTCGATTTCTCCAATGGAATAAAGGTCTTGGAAATACCTTTCTGCTAGGTTTGGTTGGAAAGTAAAAACCCATGGTAGGTTTTTGTTTTTACGTTTCCTTTTCACTCTTTTCGAACTTCTCCGGTCCCTTTTTATTTATTAGGGTTTCCCGTCCGTGGTGTCATTGTTGCATCTATAACTGTTTCGAAGCTCTCTTTGTCCAAGGCTCAATAAATCATCTTAGGCTCTTCATCATTAAAAAGGAAGGTGGATAGGACCCAAGCCGTAGAAGATGAAGAGGAGCAGGAGGAAGGCTCGTTGGTACGTAAGCCACGAGCAAGAAGAAGAGTAGTGTCTGATGACGAGTCTGCTCCCCTTTCTGGTCCATCTCCCGTGCCTGAGCTTGATAATACTACCCATGTGTACTCTGAGGAAGAAACTCCTACTACAACCAATGATTCAATTGAACAATTATTCCATCAAGGTTTTGTCTCAATTTTTGAGGGGGCGCCTCTTGCCATCTTTCCCCCATTTGCTCCAGTGGAACATCAGTTTACCGTGCATGTTGCCGCTTCTGTTACCCTGTATGTTCCACCCGTGGATCCTTTATCTACCCCTACTACCGTGCCTTCTAATATTGAAGTAGGGTCTTCTAGTAGTGGGGTGATGAAACAAGTTATGATCGAGGTTCCTCCGGAAGGTAGCCTCTTGAAGAAATCAGGCCAGGCAGATGTCTGGTTGAAGCCTTTGATTGGCCCGATTGAAAAGTCAAAGTTGGAAAGTCATAACTCCTTGACATGTATGAATGCGATTGTACACTCATCTTTGAAGGTACACTTCACGTGATTTTTTTTCTAAAACTTGCCTTTACAGTATCTAATTTTCCTTTTTTCTTTTTTTGTAGATCAATCTCATTGGCACAGATATGATGAAAAGGATTGTGCATACGGAGCAGTTGATGAATGAATACCATACTAAGGCAGATAACTTGAAGGAACAATTTGAGAGCCTACAAATTGACATGGAAGCAGTAGAGGAGGAAAAATGTACCTTAGAGCAGTAGGTAAGAGTGATAGCAGTAGAGTTAGCCATTGAGAAAGCTTCGTCAAATCAAGCAGGCAAGGACAAGAATCTCCTGGAATCTTCATTTGCGGAACAACTCTCCCGTGCTTATGAGGAAATAAGAAGCTTAAAGGATTTGCTAAACCAGAAGGAGGCTTATGCTGGAGAACTCGTTCAATCGCTCACTCAAACTCAAGAAGACCTCTGTGAATCCTCTAGCAAGGTTCAGTTTCTGGGGATATCCCTTACCCCTTTACAAGCTTCCTATGATGCTGCTTTGATTGAAAGGGATGAGTTGAGAGCAGAAGTTGATCAATGGGAGAAGGATTATGAAGCTCTCGAGGATAAGGCAACTGTTGATGTAAGTTGGGATTACTTGAATGCCCGTCTTGATACATTAACGGAAGTGGGCCAGGAAAACTTTGGCTTACAAGCTGAAATAGCTAAAATTAAGAAGACAATTGAAAGGTCTCGGCAAAGTCAAAGTTTCTCATCACCTAAGGTTGAGGTTCCCGTGGGTGATGAAGTTGTACCTGGTGAAGTTGCTGCTCAACCCTCGCCATCTCAAACTGCTCCTTTTTGCTGATGAAGATAACCCCCCAGTGAAAAGTGAAAGCGTCTGTTAACCCCTTTTTTTATTTGGAAAAACAATTGGTGGCTTTACCCCTGGTCCCATTTGGGGGTAAAGTTTTTTGGTAAGTCCCCAAGGATAATTTCGTGGCAATTTTGTATAAACAAGTTAGGTTTGGACTATGTTCATACTTAGTTTCAACCATCATATAATATCAATGTTTAAGTTTCTTGGCTCAATTTGTATTTTTCGAGTTTTTGTTTTACTCTAAGTGTTTGCATAAAAATGCTTTTGATTTTTCGTGTATTTTTGAAAAAAACACGATTAATAAAAGAGGGCCCTTTTATAAAAGACATTTAATGAAGAAGACATCTCAACTTCATAATGGTGTAAATATACAAAAAAGAGATAGGAATTCACATGTTCCTTTGAGTAGTGTTTTGTAGAAAGTTTTTGTATCATTTGAACTTTCGTAATACTTTACATGTGTTCAAGTATCGTCTATAACTCTTTCGTAACTGTTTTCTTTTACAACATATTTTAATAAATACAAGGCTATAAATTTCAACCTGTAACTAAATTTTGTCTTTAACCTAAACGTTCGTTTATATTTACGAGTATGTTTTTTGTAGGTTTCTGAATCAGGCTTGCATTTTTGGCTCTTTGATTCGCTCGTAACTTTTGATTTGTTGTGTAAAATAGATCTTTAGGCTTGATCTTTGACTCTTTGCTAGTCTTCTTTGCCTTCCATATTATATAGTCCTCCAAGTGTTTGAGCTTTGAAGCATGAAATCTCAAGCACTTGAATATTCCTTTCTTATGGTCCTTTTTCTGAAAAGGAAAAACATACGGGAATCGAAGGTATATAGTTTAGATGATTACTGCTTAACCCTTTGAAATTTCCATCAGAAAGGTTGTAACCCTGGACCGGGAATTAAGTTACTTCCTCGTGTATATTCAAGTCTAATATCATCATTTGGTATGAGTTAGCTTTTTTCGTATCATCTAAAATTGTTAGTATAATTTCAACTGCACTAAATAAAATCGTATGTAATGATACCTTATTGTGGGTACTCATTTTGCATAGAAATAGTACTTCTTCAAATGAACAACATTCCTACTTGTTGGTAAGATCGTGCCATACATGGTCTCCAACTCATAAGCACCTTTTCCAGCAATACCGCGCACTTTATAGGGTCCTTCCCAATTTGTATTTAACTTTCCTGCTCCAGCCTCCTTTGTTGATTGATTTTTTTTTTAAGAACAAAGTCCCTAATTTTAAAATATTTGAGGTGAGCTTTTCTGTTGTAGTAACGATCTATAATTTTCTTTTGAGTTGCCATGCGAATTAAAGCAACTTCTCTCATTTGTTAAAGTAAATCCAGATTTGTTCTCAACTCGTCGTTGTTTGACTCTTTCGTTACTAATGTGAATCTCGTACTTGGTTCACCAATTTTCACTGGTATTAGGGCCTCTACACCATAGACAAGTGAGAATGGGGTTTCTCCCGTGACTGTGTTGTAGTTCTATGAGCCCATAATACTCCTGGTAGCTCTTCATGCCAATTTCCTTTTGACTTCTCTAATCGTTTCTTCAAATTGTTGATGATAATCTTATTCGTTGATTCAACTTGTCCATTAGCTACGGGATGATACAGCGAAGAGGTGAGACGTTTGATTTGCCAACTTTGGAAGAATTCCGTGATTTGTGAGCCTATAAACTATGGGCCATTGTCACATACGATCTCCTTTGGGACACCGAAATGACATATGATTTTTTTCCAAATGAAGTTTTTCACCTCTTTCTCTCGTACGTGCTTAAAAGCACCTGCCTCTACCCATTTTGAAAAATAATCTGTTAGTACAAGTAAGAACCGTACCTTTCCTTTGGCTTGGGGTAGAGGTCCTACTATATCCATCCCCCACTTCATAAATGGACAAGGGGATATAACCGGATGTAATAATTCTGCGGGTCGATGCATGTTATTAGCATAACACTGACATTTATCGCATTTAGCTACGAAATGTTCAGTGTCTTCTTCCATCTTAGGCCAATAGTACCCCGCTCTGATTAATGTATTAACTAGAGACATTCCACCTGTGTGGTTTCCGTAACGTCCTTCATGTACTTCTTTCATTACGTACTCAGTTTGATTAGGTCCGAGGCACCTTGCTAAAGGACCACCAAACATTTTGCGATACAAAGTGTCACGAACTAGGCAATGCCGTGCAACTTTTCGTCGAAGTGCTTGAGCTTCTTTCTTATCTTCAGGCACGGTGCCATACTGCAAGAAAATTTACTATTTCATTTCTCCAATCCCAGGCTAAATTATTAAATGTTACCTCATTCTGGTCCCGGTCGATTGCTGAATGAAATAAATGTATTACAATAACATTTTCTTCACTCGTTACATTTGTTACTGATGCGAGGTTAGTTAATGCATCTTCTTCTACGTTTTCTTCTCTAGGTATTTGCACGATCTTCCATGATTGGAATTGCCTCACTAGGTCCCGTGCTTTTTCCAAATATTGCTGCATTCGAGTTTCCCTAGCGGTGTAAGTCCCCTGTATCTGATTCACTACCAGTTGAGAGTCACTCTTGATCACGATTTGCTCTATCGAGAGTTCTCGTGCTAATTCGAGCCCTGCAATGACAACTTCATACTCCGCTTCATTGTTAGTGATAGGATAACATTTAATAGCTTGCCTTATCTTTTCACCCGAAGGTGGTATCAAGATAATTCCTAAATCGGCTCCTTTAACATTAGAAGAACCGTAAGTAAATAAAGTCCATGTTCCTGGAAGCTCAAGTAAAATCTGTAATTCCTTTTCTACTTCAGGAATTATATTGGCATTAAAATCTGCGACAAAATCAATTAAGACCTGAGACTTTATTGCTGTCATAGATTGATAAAAGATATCATATTCGCTTAGTTCTATTGCCCATTTAGCCAATCTGCCTGACAGTTCCTATTTATGCAGGATATTTCTTAAAAGATATGAAGTTACAACAGAAATTGGATAACATTGAAAATATGGTCTCAAAGCTAGTTTTTCTAGATGGGGGTATCTAGTCTCAGCATCCAATAGGAATTTACTTACATAGTAAATAGGAGATTGCTTACATTTGTCTTTCCTTACTATGACTGCACTTACAACTACTTCTGCAACAACAAGATAGATATACAACCTTTCCCCTTCCTTTAGTTTGGATAATATGGGAGGATTTGATAAGTAAGCCTTCAAATTTTTGAGGGCTTGTTGGCATTCTTCAGTCCATTCGAACTGATTCTTCTTATTTAGCACTGAGAAGAATTTAAAACTCTTCTCTGAAGATCTTCAAATGAATCTTCCTAAAGCCACAATCCTACCTGTCAGCCTTTGAACCTCTTTTATACTCGTGAGTATATCATGTATTTCTTCAATAGCTTTAATTTGAGCAGGATTTACTTCGATGCCTCTATTTGATACGAGAAAACCTAAACATTTACCTGATTCGACGCCAAAGGCGCACTTCTCTGGATTTTGTTTCATATTATACCTGCGGAGGATCTCGAATGTAGTAGAAAGATTTTGGAAATGGTCTTCAGCTTGTTTTGACTTCACCAGCATGTCATCAATGTATACCTCCATTATTTTCCCTAGATGTTCCTGGAACATCTTGGTTACCAGCCTTTAATAAGTGGCCCCATCATTCTTCAAGCCAAAAGGGGCATAGCATTGTAACAGTAAGTCCCCATGTTTGTAATAAAGGAAGTTTTTTCCTCGTTTGAGGGATCCATTTTTATCTGATTGTAACCAGAATATGCATCTAGAAAGCTTAATAATTCATGTCCTACAGTGGCATAAATTATTCGATCTATGTGCGGTAAAGGAAATGAATCTTTTGGACATGCTTTGTTTAGGTCAGCATAATCTACACAAACTTTCCATTTACCGTTCTTTTTAGGTACTACTACAATAGTAGCTAACCAATTGGGATATTTTACCTCGCGAATTGAACCGATTTTAAGAGTTTTTGTACCTCTTCATCGATCACTTGATTTTTGAATGATCCCTGCTTTCTTTTCTTTTGTTTGACAGGTACGAATGATGGGTCTTCATTCAATTTATGAGTCATCACCTCTGGGGGTATACCTGTCATATCTGAATGGGACCATGCAAAACAAATCAGTGTTAGATTTTAAATATTCAATTAACTTACCTCTTCTAATCGGGTTTAACCTTGCTCCTATGTGGATTCTTTATTACGGATTATGTTCGAACAGTGGAACAACTTAGAGCTCTTTAGTAGTTGTCTTTATGTTTTCATTCTCCTCTGGTTCTTGGATAACATCGGTCCTGGAGTCCATGTCCGTATGTTTTGATGCAACCTCTGTGGTGATTTGATTAACTGTATCTTTATCACTTGTTCCCGTATCTGTCTGAGTTGCTCCCGCGTCTTTTAGTTCTTCCTCCGCTTCTTTTTTATTTGAGTGTATCACTGAATTGATATTCCTAAAAATTTGTTGATCGCCTCGAATCTGCTGAATTCCCCATTTTGAAGGGAACTTGATAACCTGATGTAGAGTAGATGGTACAACGTCCATGTCATGAATCCATGGCCTTCCCATAATTACATTATAGGCCATGTCTGTATCAATAACTTGAAATTTTGTTTCTTTGACAATGTCTTCTACATAAGTACTCAACTCAATTTATCGATTTGTTATGACAGTAGAGTTATCGAATCCGGATAGGGAACATGTTTTTGGAATTACACGGTCTCCCATTAACATCTCCTCCACAACTCATAGTGAAATGATGTTTACCGAGCTACCTGAATCAATCAATACTCGCCTCACGTTAGTGTCATGTATAAGTAGAGATATTACCATCGCATCGTTATGTGGGATCAATAACCCATCAGCATCTGCGTCGTCAAATGTTATGCTATCGACCTCCTAGGTTTCACGAGTCCGTTTCCCGTGGGTTATTTTGAACTTCGTCGTCTTTTTTGCTGCGGTATAGGTCACGCCATTAACCTCTTCTCCTCCGTTTATCACATTTATTGTTCTCTTAGGAGACGGTGGTTTTGGGGGCTCATGTATGTTATTCATATATGCCTGCTTACCTTTTTCACTAGATAATTCTGTTAAATAACCCTGTTTTAATAAGTGTTCTACCTCACCTTGTAGTAACCTGCAATCTGATGTTCTATGCCCGTGATCATTGTGAAATTCACACCAAAAGTCTGGGTTCCTTCTATTTGGATTTGATATCATTTCCTTGGGCCATCGAACTTTATCACCCATATTTCTTAATACTGTAATTAACTCAGAAGTGCTTACATTGAAGTTATAGTCTCCAATTCTTGCATTTGTGGTATTGCCTCTATTTCGTTCATCTCGATCCTTTCCGAAACTTGATGATGACGAACCTGAATCTATGTTTGACGGTCTGTGATCAGGCCGTGTGTTTTCGAATTTGGAACGAGCCTCTCGTCTCGAAGGTCCCATGTATGGCTCGTACCTATTTTTTCCAGTTCTCCTTTCTGATTCTGAGTGCCTATAACTCGTCCTTTCTTCTACTTTTGATTGAGCTATGGTGTCCTCTTCAAATCGTAATTTGGTAATGTACCTATTATAAACATCATTCCACGTCGTGGCTGGGAATTCTCGCAAAATTTCTTTGAGTCTCCTCGTAGCTTCAGAGTTTTTCTCATTCAGATTGCTCGCAAATGCCATAACTGCCTAGTTGTCAGGTACTCTTGGAAACATCATCCTTTCCCGTTGAAATCTGTATACGAATTCACGAAGCAACTCTGTATCTCCCTGTTTTACCTTGAATATGTCCTCCATTCTCTTTTTCAGTTTTTGTGCACCAGAATGTGCTTTTATAAACGAATCTGCAAGCTCAACAAAGGAGTCAATAGAATTTTCGGGTAAGAGAGAATACCACGTTAGTGCTCCTTTAGTAAGCGTTTCTCCAAACTTTTTGACCAGCACAAACTCGATTTCTGCTTGGTTAAGTCGTTGCCTTTTACTCCCGTGGTAAATGCAGTGACATGGTCACGTGGATCAGTTGTCCAGTCATATTTTGATATATCGGGCATTTTGAATTTTTTGGGAATCGGCAAAGATGCGACACTTGGCTTCCATGGTTGTTGAGAATATTTGTCAATATCAATCCCTTTGACGACATGTGGTATGCTAGGAATTTGCTCGATACGATCGTTTTGTTCCTTCATCTATTTCTGCAAGGTTAGTATTAAAGATTGCAAATCTGAATTACTAGTCATACCTGGTCTGCCTTCGAGGGATTCGTTTGGAGTGCCCCTACTTCCAGAATTAGCTAGCCCAGACTGTGGATTTTCCACAGTTGTAGTATTGTTTAGAGGAGGTGTTTGTGGTATAGTTGGTATCCCCCTCACGAAATCCTGGAGAGCTTCATTCACATATTCAACAACTATTTGCTTCATAGTATCTCGCTCTTCTATTTGTTCATTTCCAAGCTGGTCATTGCTGTGAGTTGTGGATATTCCCGGAGTTTGTTCCCTTGAACCACGTGGGGTTCCCTGGGGCGATGAGTTGGAGTTTCAGTTGCTTGTTGGTTTTTGTTGTTGGTGTTCGACATGATTTAGTAAAGATAATTCAGGAATGCAAAAAAAGATTATCAGATTCCCCGTAATAGAACCAATTTGGTTAATCAAAGAATTAGATTCTTGGCCAAAGTTATTTTAAGAAGTACTCAGACTTCTTATAATCAAGAGAATTAACTAAACAATGATGAGAATTAGACTTTTGAAATAGGAAAACAATAAGTGCAGAAGAATGTAAAGTATATTCCAGTAATGATCAGAACGTGTCCATACAAGTGGGATCTTATTCCCTTTTATAGGGAATTACTTAGTATAACGTCTACTACTCTTTATGATTAAACATTAATGAATATTTATTTCATTAATGAAACGTTACAATAGGTAATCGTAACTGTTGCGTGAAGATTATGTAACGTTTAACTCATTGATTGAAGATCTATGAATCTGCCCTCTATTCAGCCTGGTTCATTTTAACAGTGTCTCTTCAACTTCTTAAATAGATTGGAGCACCCGCTTTTAATCATCTTGTAGGTATTTTATCCCGTACCTCTTTGTTCTGTATCTTTTTCTAAACTCTCATCCAGCTGTCGCTTTTCCATTGCTCCACGTAGCTTGCTTCGTCATCTGATATATTACACGTGTAATATATATTTTTAACCAATACACTCCTCACCGGTGCATCTGTGCCTCTCCTTTTCACATGGCCGAACCATCTGGAACCACGCCCACCTTGTCCCGATAACTTCATTTCTAATTCTATCTAACCTGGTATGCCCACACATCCATCTCAACATCCTCGTTTCATCCACCTTCATCTTCTGGACATGAGAGTTCTTGACTGGCCAACACTCTGCTCCATACATCATAATCTGTCTGACCACCACTCTATAAAACTTTCATTTAAGTTTTGGTAGCATATTATTATCACACAGAACACCAGAAACAAGCCTCCATTTTATCCATCCCGTCCCAATACAATATATAACATCCTCACCGATCTCCCCATTTCCTTGTATAACTGTCCTGATACATTTGCTATCTTTGTCTCAATTTCATATTATATAAAAAACATTTCATAGTAGTAATTACTTGTTGGGGTTCTTTTGCAAATATCCACTCATAGCAAACTATTTACTTGTCTCCACTCATAAAGCTTTTCTTCTACCTATATTTTCTTTTTTAGTGCCCACCCCTTCTATCAAATAAAGTCATATTAAGCTACTAAAATAAGGCTAAGCTAAATCAAATCAAATCAAGTCAAGCCAACCAATCCAAGCCAAATCAAGCCACCAAGCCAAATGGGTAAAAAAATTGGGATGGGCAGGTTGGGTTATTAGTTTTAATTGGGTAAGGGCATCTCCAACCCATCCCCATTTCTCCATAATGGGGAAAAAATTTGGGGTAATTTGGCTCCAACACATCCCCATTTTTGCCCCCATAATGGAGGATAAATAGTGTTCTCTCAAATATGGGGTTACACTATTCATCTCCCCCATTACTATTCACTTATATTTTATTATTTAACTCTTTTAATTCATCTCTTTACATATACCTAATTATGTTTATGTAATATCTTTTATAATATTAATTTACATCTTAACTTTGGCGTATAATTTTGATAAATTAATTTTCGTGCATTTATTGTTTTTATGTAAAATTGTAAGTTAATTTTATTATAAGTTATAATTGTACAAAAAATATATAATCATCTCAAAAAATAAATGGTGCAAATATAAATATTAAATGTTACTAAAATTGAAAATACATTAAAAATAGAAATACATGAAAGTTGAAAATACATTAAATTAAAATACATAAAAATTTAAACTACGATAAATATCATAATAACTTAGTAGGGAGATACGTCGTCTCCAGGTACACCAAAATCACAATAATTTCACTTTTATTTGAATTACTAGTTAATCTATAATAACTGCGTACAAATTATATTATTTAAAATTTTATGAAATTATTTTAATGAAAATTACAAATTAATGAAAATAAAAGATGGAATTTGTTTCATAGAATTTAAAAATTAAAAATTAAAAGTTAAAATGAAACATAATAATATAATATAGAAGAGAGAAGAATATAAAAAAATATATTATGTTTTGGGGGAAAAAAATGGGTTCAAGGTTGGATATGGCCTAAATGTATATTGCAACTAGTTTTCAGCAGAGAAGTAATTAGTTTAAGGTCAATGTGTATTCTGCACAAACTGCTCTTACTTGTTTGAGCTTGTTGAATGTGACTTTACTGCTATGGTTCCATCAGGAGAAAAATTGAGTACCGGCTAAATTGTATGGTTCGGCGACGTTTTTGGTCCTTAGCGTTCGAGGTCGTTGAATCCGTCCGAGGTATTCCTTCATTTCTTCTTATGTTATCATCTCTTTTTGAGCGGATTTGTTTTACAGAGAAATCAAAATCGAGCCATATTTTGCTGTAATTTTTATTTTTTTTGAAATTTAAAACCAAAACACACATGAGAAAATAGCCGGAATACAAAAACTTGAAGTTCTTAAAGATTCATCAGTGTCACGCTTGATGCAGATCCATAATTGCTACTAAAAATTTGATCAGACTGTGCCCCTATTTACAATGTCGAAGAGTGGTACTGCATCTTCGGTATGGTGGAAAAGTGAGAATTTGGGAAAGCGTAGATGGGTTTTCATGGTGTTCCTTGGGATACTCATACTACATGGATTGGCTATTCTGGTATTTACCAGAGGCTTCCTCCTTACTCGCACTGAACTTTCACAATATAGTCAATGCTCTGAAATTCAACAATCTCCTTGCTTCTCTCCTCCTCAAGACGATAAAATGGTTAACCATTCTAAAGGGTGTTGGACGAAACCAGCCGTGGGTCGCCTTGTCATTCTTGTTCTTGACGCACTCAGGTATTCTGTCATTCTTTCCCTTTTTCAGGATGTTTCAGAAACTTTTACGATTTCCACTTTCCTTAACTATGTATGGATAAAAAGGCATGTGTGATGATGATGCAAGAAAATACCTGCTATTATTGATTTAATAGTACACAAACTGCAAATTCGTGTTGATTTGTGCAATTTGGTAACAGGTACGACTTTGTTGCTCCGAGTACCTTTTTTGAAGGTGAGTACTTGGTATACTTTAGTTCGTTCATAATATGATGAGGGTGTGTCTGCATTTTCATTTCCTGATGACTGTGGCACATGTTGTATTTGTCCTTAGAGAAAAAGCCATGGATGGACAGATTGCAGGTTTTGCACAAGTTGGCATCTCGGCCAGGTTCATCTGCTAAGATCTTTAAAGCTATTGCTGATCCACCAACAACCAGTTTGCAACGCCTAAAGGTAAATCCAATGCTTTGCATGTTAATTGGAAGACTTTAATTTTAATTAATTTCATTTTTGCTTCTGTGTACACGTCTTGTTTACACTAAAAAAGGTTGCAGCAGCAAAGCCATTAAACAATGTCACATACTGCTTTTGTAATAACCATTTGGCAAATAGGCAGTACCTATGTGCTTGTGTTCTCCCAGACGCAAGTATTTAAAGATAAAAAACTCTCTTGTTTAACGTTTAGTTTTTATCACTGAAGCGGAAGTAAGTATAATAAGAAAGCCACTGGAAGGTGTTATCACCTTTAGGTTCTCTGTCTCTTTTCTAAGCTTTCACAAATATCATAATATTGCTTTTATACTATCTTGTACTCACTGCATCTGCTTGATGCCTTCTTTTGAAATCACTTACTTCATCATAATTTTTTTTTATTGCTTTATAGGAATGAAATTTTCTGGGCCTCACAATGCTAACATGAATAATAATTTATTTCATTCTGCATGTATTCATATTTGCTCAATTTGCTTTTATCGTTGCTATTGTTGTTAAAATAGCTGTTTTCTTGTTGCCATTATAGTTATTAAAAAAGCTGTTATTATTATCGTTGTCAACGTCACCGTTATTAATTACAGTAATTACAGTAGTTTTTTTTTCCACTCAGCTATAAGATAAGAGTATTAGTCATTTGATCTTTGCCTCTCAGTGTTTCTGTGACACTAATTGATAGGCATCTGGAATGATGGAGTCCTGATGCAATCAGTAGGGATCAAAAGAACTGCATTTCAAGGAACCGTGCGAAACTCGCCCTTCTGTGTCTTTACTTATCCAAATGAAAGAAGACCGTTCTATTTCTTTTATGTGATAAAACCTATTTAGCTCAATTCTTGTTTATACGACATGATGAAGAACGCTATTTGTGTTTTAGATGTTATAGTATACTCATTTAAAACATGAGTTAGAAAACTGACCCCTATTATTCATCATCTGATGCATCATCAGTTAAGTTAAGACAACTCGGGGGTCGTTTGGTTCGGCGATAAGTAATGCATGGATTAGTTGAGCATGAATTAAGTTATGCAGGGATTAAGTTATGCAGTGATTAGTTATGCAGAGATTACTATGCAAGGATTAATTATTTTTGGATGTTTAGTTTGTTGTACTAAATACACATTGTATAATTTAAAATAGATACAACAACAACAACAACGACCCAGTAAAATCCCATTAGTAGGGTTTGGGGAGGGTGGTGAGTACGCAACCTTACCCCTACCCCGAGGGGTAGAGAGACTGTTTCCGAAAGACCCGCGGCTCAAGAAGAAGAAAAGAAAAGAAAAGAAAAGAAAAGAAAAGAAAAGAAAAGTAAAGAGAAGAGAAGAGAAGAAAAGAAAAGAGACAATATTAGTACCACCATCATATACCATAAGAATAATAACAGCATCATGAAAGCCAGAAAATAGGTGCAAAGCAAAAGCGGTAACCATCAAATAAACTCGGCTCTATGACAAACGACAGAGTATTAGGACACAACATCGTCACTAGCTGTCACAGACAAAAACCTTACCAAACTAGCCTAACAAAGGAACGAACTAAGAAAAGGCTTGACTACCTCCGAACCTACAACCCTAATACTCGACCTCCACAGCTTCCTATCAAAGGCCATGTCCTCGGTAATCTGAAGCCTCGCCATGTCCTGCCTAATCACCTCTCCCCAATACTTCTTAGGCCGCCCTCTACCCCTTCTCGGGCCTTCCATGGCCGGCCGCTCACACCTCCTTACCGGAGCCTCTGGGCTTCTCCTCAGAACGTGCCCGAACCATCTAAGCCTCGCTTCCCGCATCTTGTCATCAATGGGAGCCACACCCACCTTCTCCCGAATAACAACATTCCTAATCTTATCCATCCTAGTGTGCCCGCACATCCACCTCAACATCCTCACCTCTGCTACTTTCATCTTCTGAATATGTGATTTCTTAACATGCCAACACTCAGCCCCATACGTCATGGCCGGTCTAACCACCGCTATATAGAACTTACCTTTGAGTATCGGTGACACTCTCTTGTCACACAGTACTCCAGATGCTAACATGTAGATCGGTATGCACTCTCTTCATCTAATTTAAAATAGATACTGTGTAGTAAATATCAAGACAATTCTAGAGTAATTACATCCATCTCCTTCGACAATTGATGGCTTGAGGTGAACCACATATCTTTTCCCATGGGAACCAATGTTTGTTATTTCTTTTTCTCGTGTTATGAACAATCAGTTGTCTAAAATTATCTAGAGTTTGTTTCATTTACTACATGATAGATCTTGAGTTGAGTTATATATGAGAGCTTGGAATATTGAGTTTTTTCTCCTTGGATGTTGAGCTAAAGTATGTTCATGTTGAAGTATTTCTGAGATGTTATTCATGGAAATTAGTTCAACTGTTGAGTTAGAAATCCAAAGCGCATAGACAGAGAGCAGTAGTTAGAAAAAGGAAAGAGGTTTTGAGCCTAAAATGAAAGGGTATTTTTGTCATTTGATATTTTAATCCATGTATTATTTAATACACGTATTCTTATTCCGCATTCTATCCTACGTAAAATAATACAAAGATTTCCTCATTATTATATACAAGTATTATTCTATAGGGGTATAAAAAAGGAAAAAAACTCAACGAAATTTGGTATTTGTGCAAGATTTTATACGGAAATCAAAACAGTAACCAAACATTGTATAAGTTGTACAAGATTTTATATGGAGATCAAAACACCAACCAAACATTGTAATAAGTTATGCTGGATTTTCTACATGTTATACATGAAGTAATGTATAAGGAAGGCAAACCAAACGCCCCCTCAATGCTATATTAGTTGTACGAGATATTCAAAATATGGACTTTTAACATGTAGATCGGTATGCATGTCTACAAACTCAATTCTCTTAAATCAATGATGTAACGAGGGCTTTCTATGATTGCAGGGATTAACAACTGGTGGGCTTCCAACTTTTGTTGACGTCGGTAATAGCTTTGGTGCACCAGCTATAGTTGAAGATAATTTGATATATCAGGTAAGAAAGATAATGTTGTCCTGTAAATCATTGTTTTCTTGGAAGGTTAAACCATTTAATAGTTATGCTAATTACCTTCCTCCTTGTTCCTAAAACCAACTTGTAGATGGCTAAGAATGGCAAGCGAGTTGTGATGATGGGGGATGACACATGGGTTCAACTGTTTCCTGATCATTTTAATATATCTCATCCATTCCCTTCATTTAATGTTAAAGACCTTGACACGGTATTTATTTTGCTATCAATGTTGAAGATATTTCTTTTTATCAGGAAACAAAAATGTTTCCTGAGAATTGATAGTGTTCAAATGACTTGAGTATAGTGTCTTCTGCTCAACAATTATTTTGATTGCTGAATTTCCATGTTGTTTCTTTACCAGGTAGATAATGGCTGCATCGAGCACTTGTTTCCTTACTTGTATAAAGAAGATTGGGATGTACTTATAGCACATTTTCTTGGTGTGGTATGTTTTATGTTGCATTAATCCTTTAGAATGGATATATTCACTTGCTCACTGATTAGTATATTTTGAACCAATGTGTTTCATTTTCTATGTCAACTATTGTTGAAAGATGCACTTGTTTGGATTCTTTGTCCATATGAGTGTATCATTGACAAAACTAGAATGCATTATAGAACTTTGGAGCCCCAAACTGTAAATTGCTAGATAATTAAATTGCAGGTCAAGGCGAGTAATCGCTTTGTTGGACTTGTCCCGTTCTATTTTTTTTTTGGTGTGTGTGTTAATCAGAACAATCTCAAGTGATATTCAATTTGAAGAAGGAAAAATGGGATGTAGTTGATTAAGGTAGTGTTTGGGAATTTTAAACTGTAAAGCAGGAGCAGATTAGTTTGAACTATGTTTGATTAGATTGGATCAAGAGCTAAACAAGAGATCCAACATCTGGGGTGAGTTCTTTCGAATTCTGAAAAATTATAACGATTGTATACACAACAGAACTTAGGAGCTAATTAGTAGAAACGTACAGAACTGTTGATATGAAAATTGATGTCATACGCTGGAGCTCTGCTTAAAAGGTTGATAGCCGAATGGAATATTTTGAAGATTAATTTCTTCATTTACTCATTCTACGGGTATCTTTTTTGTTTCCTGCAATGCTTGCCTAATATTTTATCATAGCTGTGTGCTTGTACACTTTTTGATGTTGTTTATATTTTCATAATGATAGATATTCCTCAGAAGTTAGTCCTGTATCTTATCCGGATAATCAAGTTAGTTGACTGTTGTATTTCTTTAAATCTCTAGGATCATGCTGGACATATATTTGGTGTTGATTCTACTGAAATGGTAGAAAAATTGGACCAGTACAATGGGATTTTGGAGGTAATATTTCTGAACTTACCATTGTCCACGTTAAAAATGCCATTTTAATATAAGGAGAGAAAAGTGAAAAATCTCAATAAATATTGTAGGTCAAAAGAAAATGCTACATCACCTATTCTTCTGCATATTATCATCCTTAAAGCCTTTATTTATTTTCCTATTAAAAAATCATGATTGCCTTTCAACCATCGCTGGTGATAGGAACTTGTTTTCTGTTTCAACTTCTCATTGATTGCTTTCTACTGGTTGTATATCCCATGATTTCTAGGACGGCTGAGTTAGCCACAAAAATAAAAGCCTTAATGGTTCATACCTCCATGGTAGGTGAACATTGATAGCTGATATAAACAGCTCCTCCTCTAGATGGCGTATAATGTGGAAAAGCCAAAGTGAATTTCATGCTAATTCATTTGCCAGAAGATTGTGCTGCTGGTTGTTAAATGTCATTGGAGAATATTGTTTTCTTAAGGTTTTAATTGATTTTATACAGATTTCAAGGTTTTGATGGCAGTAAAGCTACTGAAGAGGGTTATGTTTGCTATACGATGGAGCAATAATTAGAAGGTTCTAATAGAATTTCCAAATAAATTTAGCTTTTTGGCCTTGGTTTGTGTTTGGCACAAATTATTTTTCTTTGGTTCTACTTTGTTGAAGTAGCTGAAATATCTCTGTTTTTTTATATAGTCATCATGGCAGCTTCTTTTGTTGGAGAAATCTTGTCTTCAAAAGACTCGTCTTTTGTCTGCTTCGATTAATAAAAAGCTCATCTGTCTATTGCAAATTGCTTGTTGGGGACACATCTTCTTCTAGGATAAATTTATTCACTAAAAAAATAAAAGCTCGCGAATGTGGATATAGACATAGTATTTTTACCTGTCCAAAAGATATACGTTCTTGTTAATTTATTGTTGGATATTTCATGGACTTATGCATTATTGAAGGCTTAATAAATTGCACTACCTGCCCACCTGACTCCCACCTTCCACCCCCACCCTCCACACCTTGTTTTCTATGGAGTGGTAATTGATTTGCCACTGACTCCAGAAAGCTGTTGATGTCCTGGAAAGCCAAAGTGGACCTGGAGGGTTACATGAAAATACGTTGCTTCTTGTGATGGGTGATCATGGGCAAACCATCAATGGTGATCATGGTGGAGGTGCTCCAGAGGAGGTAACATATCTTCCAAGTTCCAAGTTTCCTAAAGAAGATAAAGTGTGGTGACCTTGTTATGCTGAAGAACATGTTATGCAGGTTGAAACGTCATTATTTGCTTTAAGTTTGCAAAAGCATCCATCTTCATTACCATCTGAAATTGATAGCTCGTCTTGTCGACTTGACATGGTATGATATACTTTCAGTACAAACTATTTGCTATCTTTGGCTTATGTAACTTTTGTTTCCCCTGAGATTGATATAATCTACGCTGGATTATTATTTTCCCCCCACATTTTTCTACCTAAATATAGTATGAGAATACATGGTAATATCCCTTGGTCTTTCATTTGATTGTTATATTAAAATCTTTGTTTACCACATCCTTTCAATATTTTCCTTTGAAGCTTTACTAAAAGTGAAGTTAATTGGAGGTTATCACAAAAGTGTTTATTGGAGTAACGAGTATAGGCATGTGGAACTTTATCCAAAAAAAAAAAAAAAAGAAAAGAAAGAAAGAAAGAGAAGATTATAGGCATGTGGAATCTGCTACATTTACCAACATCTTTTACTTATTAGTCCCAAGTCTTTTGGTGGACTTGAGCTTTAAATATTGTCACTTCCTTCACATCGTTGTGGCTTTTCTAACATTGTTTTGCTGTTAATCAATCAATATGATTTCATAAAATAGAAATCATTGACAAAAGTCTGGTGCTCAAAGTTCAATAACGCTTGGTTAAACTGCTAAAGAGCTATTATAATGTTGCATGATGAAGGTTTAAGGAGCATAATGCGTTCATTTGGATGGGGGTTCGAGTAAGGCTCTTCAAATAAAATTAAACAATGTATGACATAGCCAGTGTTATCAAAGGCGAAAAGCGCAAAAAAGCTCTAAGGTCCGTTGGGGCTTTAAGCGCAATGCGCAAATAAAGCGTGGGCTTTAATGAAAAAAGGCACAGCTGGAGAAGAAGTAAAAATATGTATATGTAGTCCAAGACTAATAATTATAAGCATGAAAAACAAATATATGGACAAAGAAATTGAAAAAAAAATACGATAAATTGAAATATCAAATGTTTAATGTCGTATTTCCAGGATTACGCTCATTGGCAAGGAAAAGTATGCCTAAGAGCCTTGATACAACACTAAAGCGCCCACAAAGCGAGGCGAAGCGCTCAACTTGCTTTGAGCCTCGCTTCAAGGCTTAAGCGCGCCTTTGACAACACATGAGAGTCGTATCATGACAACCAAATCTAGAGGGCAAGCTAAACTTCCTTAGTGTCTTCTAAGTTTGTATTACTATAGAGGTGTCTTATGTTTTTTTTAACACTTTCTTTGTACTATAGATAAGGTATCGGATGTGCTCTCTGTATTTGTTTTTCTTTGGCATTTGTAGCTACATTTTTAATGAAGTTTCCATGCTTGTAATTCTACTTTATCTATTTTTTATTTCTTGAATAATTTCCTTTTAACTATAATCTTAAATATTAACCAACTGAATTTTGATAATTGCACACCCTTAATTACAAAATTTCTCGAACTGACATTTTTGAATGGTTTAATAATTAATGTTGAAGCTGTTCATCACCTTTTGAGCTTGTATTTTTCTACTTTAAATCCCTCTCACTCATGTTTAACAATATTTATGGCATTATAAATAATTTGTATTGTTTTATACGGAATACACGTGCAACGTACGTGTATATATATATATATATATATATATACACACACACATCATGAAGTGCACCTTTCTTTCCAAAGCAAGTACACACTTCTGATAGATTTTTGGTGTTAGCATGCAGGAGTAGGATGGGTTAGTATTTCTTACTTCTGATCATTTGGTCTGTGATCTCGTGAGCTCCAATACTGATGTGGATTACGATACATCATTGATAACATGTCTATATTTCAGTTGAAGACAAGAATTGAATGTCCTTTGCTTGTAAGATAATGCTTTTTAAAAGTTTTTGAGAATTCATGTCCGTGTGATTGGTCACAGTTTCATTTTTTATCTTCTTGAAATGAACTTAATGCAACATTTTCTGAGCTCGACCTTTTCAAACCTATTCCACTTGTGTTATCATGCATGTACATATGATATTGATTACTTATAAACTTTGTTTCAGGAGAAAAGGACGATATGCACTAGCTCCATTGAGCAGGTCAGATAGCTTGCTTGAACTCGCCATTCATGAGCTATGTTTATCTTTACAAATTGCACTGAGCTTTCTTTGCTTACAGCTTGACTTTGCCGCAACAGTGTCTGCTCTGCTTGGCATTCCCTATCCTTTTGGAAGGTGCAGTGTAAGAACTCACTCAATATTTATGTGAGATAATAACATGGAGAGTTATATTTATGTTTATATTCAACGTGCAACTATTCTCAGCTGCACTTGGTTTGACGGGTTATATTCTTAGAATTCGTCGCAACGGATGATTCATCTACTTGTAGTCTGTTATTTTCTTATGTTTTCTGGCATACCATATTTGATTAAAAAGATTTTTTGGGAACTTTCACACCTAGTGATTTTCTATGTGCTAGTTGTTAAGTTTGTTCTTGTTTTCTGCTTTATATGGTCACCTCATGCTGAGATACCGGTAGGAGTTTTAAAAAGAAAAGGTGAGGCCAATCTCATTCCTCTTTCACCTATTGTCTTAATTTTCCTCTCTGAAAATTTGTCCTACTTCTGGAAAACAGCTTCAGAATAGTGGGTTTCATCTTTAAGAATCTTGAATGATACCTCAATTGCATCATACCATTCTCCTTTTCACCCTCTAAGGTCAAGATCATCTGCTGTTTTGGATCTAGTAGTCATTTACTGCTACAAATTCATTTCAAGTATTCATAGTGCAGTAGACTGTCAGACTGTCAAATTGCTTAAGCCCAGGTCGTCTGAGTGATGCTTACCATTTGACTTGTTTTCAGCATTGGGCGCGTTAATCCGGAACTATATGCATTAGCTGCTGGTACTTGGAACTTGGACATCTTTACCTCCAAAAGTGGCCTAAATCTCTCAAGATTGGAAAGGTGGATGCAGAACTACGTCAATGCCCTCTGCATCAATACATGGCAGGTGAGTTTTACTTTCTTCTGTTTGTGCAATTGCTTGCTATCAACCACTATTCCTGAAGTTCAATCGAGATTAAGGTGCTCTATGTTACAGATGCCTTTGTAGGCCGTGTCTATACTAGGCTTGGTCACTAATTCTAGGGTTCCAGTATTTTAATTGCTGTAGGTTTCCTTAGGCGTGGTCAGTATTTTAATTGTTGTAGGTTTCATTTAATAGATTTAGTTATGTTATTTAGTTGTAATAGAAGACCTAAATTATAGCTTCCTATCCCTTTGTAATAAGTTAGTCCTATTTAAAGGACCATATTAATGAAAAAGAGGGTAAGCCATTTTTTCGAAGAATTACAGAGATCTGGAGCTCTCTTTATCCATGAGGTCCAAGGTTTCAAGCTCCCTTGACGAGTTTGAGTGATTAAATAAAAAAACTGCATTCAAGAAACAAGAACAAATGGAAGGGGATGCTAATTGACTTAGATTTCCCAGTCAATCGGCCTGTGACTATCTGTTCTCCATATTCTCAAAAATTTGGTACCAGAGCGAGGCACAATGGGCGACGAAATCCGATCACTGTTGCAATAGGAACACACAACAATGGAAGTTAGGGTTTCCAAGGTTGAGAATCGATTGGGCAGTCAACTTCAATAGCTTTCTTTACAATTACAAGAATTGTTTAAGTCTGAACAAAGCACCAGGCAGAAGGGGGAAACCAATGCTAATAACATCAATGCACCATTAAAAACTACACACCAATAGCTAGATAGGGGGGCGCACCGCAAGGAAACGAAGTGGTGCCCAGATGTGAAAGCTCTTCTCGAATCAGCGCACTTATGAGGAGGACAAGGTGGGACTGGTCGCTTTTCACATGTTGGGAGAGGCACAATTTGGTACCGTCATGGAACTAGAAGAACCCTTGGTAGATTGGCCAAAATTTGAAGATTACTGCTCCTTTTTCGGACCTCCGGAGCGTAATAATCTGAAGCAAACGTGCTCTATTGAAGAATATCAGCGCCAATTTCAAGAACATTTGGCGAGGACTAGTAAATGTCTGAGAGTTGATCAACATTTCAGCTTGTTTACACTTTACAGCAGGGCTGGATGATGCAATTCGTCTGGATGTTGAAATGCATAAACCGCCAGATTTTGCTCATGCCATGAATCTCGCTAGAGCTTTTGAACAGAAGCTGCAGGTATCACACACTACTAATTTTCACAGAGGGATATGGCAAGGCATTAAAGCAGGTTCAAGTTCTGTTACCAATCAAATGTTACCTAGTGTTAACGGGAACACACAATTTGGAGCTTTAGGTAAAACAACAAACTCTGCACAAAGTCCCTTCATATGGCGGAGCGCAGAGCTAAAAGGCTATGTTACAACTGTGATGAACCGTATACTGCAGCACATTAGTGTAAGAAGTTGTCTTGGCTAGAATTGGAAGACATTCATGAGTATTCTAGAAGTGAGGAACAAGCGGAGGAATCGGAAATCTCACTACATGCTATTACAGGACAGAAAAATGCAAAAAACATGCAATTACTGGCAATCATGCATGGAAAGCCTTGTTGAGTCTTGTTGACTCCTGAAGCACATATAATTTTATCAGTGAAAGAACAACCCAAAGCCTAGAGCTCTGGATCATCCTCGACCCTCTAGCGTATCAACTGCAAATGGAGATAAGGTTTACAACAAGGGGATTTGCTCTCTGGTACAATTTTCAATTGTTGGCCATAGTTTCATAGCTGATTTATTTGTTATTCCTTTGGATGGGTTCGATATTGTGCTTGGAATAAAATGGTTACAAATGTTGGGCTCTATTCTAGGGATTTTGCTGCACTTGCAATGAGCTTTACTGTGAACAGGAAGCAAATTATACTTGAGGGCAGCAAACATGCTCTTGAACACATCCATCTACTCCATGAATCTGATGCAAAACAAAGTCAATTAGAGAGCCTTTACTCCATGAATCTGATGCAAAACAAAGTCAATTAGAGAGCCTTTTGACTGAGTTTGCTGACTTGTTCAATGAATTCATAGGATACCACCTCCGCGGCACTGTGATCACTTTATTTATTTGCATCCAGGTTCTGTACCAGTGATTGTTCGACCATACTGAGATCCGCACTTACAGAAACATGAAATTGAGCGATAATGCAACCAAATGTTACAACAAGGGATTATTAGACCAAGTAAGTCACCATTTTCTTCGCCAATTTTGTTGGTCACTAAACATGATGGAATTTGGCGTTTTTGTGTTGATTACCGTTAAACGATAAAGGAGAAATTTCCCATACCGGTGGTGGATGAGTGATGAGCTACACGGGTCTAGGTATTTAACTACACTGGATTTACGATCTGGATATCATCAAGTGCATATGAACCCCCTGGATATTGAGAAGACAACTTTTTGTACGCACCATGGGCACTTTGAATTTCTGGTCATGCCTTTCGGGTTGACAAACACCTCTTCTACATTTCAAGCACTCATGAATAAGGTATTTCATGATCACTTGCGCCATTTTGCCTTGGTAGTTTTTGATGATACTGTAAGACATGGGACAATCACTTGAGTCATTTGAGTGTTCGGCTTGTTGCGTGCTCACCAGCTTTAGAGGGATGCGGCAAGGCGTTAAAGGAGGTTCAAGTTCTATTACCAACCAAGTGTTACCTAGTATCAAAAGGAACACACAATCTGGAGCATTAGGTAAAACAACAAACTCTGCACCAAGTCCCTTCGTCAGAAAATTAACTCGGGCAGAAATGGCAGAGCGCAGAGCTAAAGGGCTATGTTATAACTGTGATGAGCCGTATACGGCAGCCCATCACTGTATGAAGTTGTTTTGGCTAGAAGTGGAAGACATTCATGAGACTTCTGCAAGTGAGGAACAAATGGAAGAACCAAAAATCTCACTACATACTATTACAAGACAGAAAAATGCAAAAACCATGCAATTACTGGCAATCATGCATGGACAAGTCTTGTTGAGTTTGTTGACTCACAAAGCACATAATTTTATCAGTGAAACAACAGCCCAAAGCCTAGAGCTCCGGATTCATCCTCACCCTCTAGTGTATCAATTGCAAATGGAGATAAGGTTAACAACACAGGATTTGCTCTCTGGTACAGTTCTCAATTGCTGGCTATAGTGTCGTAGCTGATCTTTTGTTATTCCTTTGGATGGGTTTGATATTGTGCTAGGAATAAAATGATTACAAACGTTTGGCTCTATTGTGGGGGATTTTGCTGCACTTACAATAAGCTTTACTGTGAACGGGAAGCAAATTACACTTGAGGGGCAGCAAACATGCTCGGGAACACACATCCATCTAGTTCATAAATCTGATGCAAAACAGAGTCAATTAGAGAGCCTTTTGACTGAGTTTGCTGATTTGTTCGACCGCCTTTGCAACATTGTGATCACCTTATTTATTTGCATCCAGGTTCTGGACCAGTGATTGTTCGACCATATAGAGATCCTCACTTACAGAAAGATGAAATTGAGTGACAATGCAACGACCTGTTACAACAAGGGATTATTAGACCAAGTAAGTCATCATTCCCCAGTTTTGTTGGTCCCTTAACATGATAGAACGTGGCGTTTTGTGTTGATTACCGTGAATTGAATGCTAAAACGGTAAGATAAATTTTCCATACCAATGGTGGATGAGCTTCTTGATGAGCTACACGGGTCTAGGTATTTCACTAAACTGGATTTACGATCTGGATACCATCAAGTGCATATGACCCCCCTGGACAAACACCCATGGGCACTTTAAATTTTTGGTCATGCCTTTCGGGTTGATAAACGCCCCTTCTAGATTTCCAGCACTCATGAATGAGGTATTTCATGATCACTTGCGCCACCTTGTCTTGGTATTTTTTGATTATATCTCGATTTACAGTCAGACATCAGACATATGCGTATAGTGTTCGGCTTGGTGCATGCTCACCGACTTTATTTGAAGTGTTCTAAATGCTTCTTTGGGTCGACCCTAGTAGCATATTTGGACCATGTTGTTTCTACTGCGGGTGTAGAGCTAGATATTAGTAAAGTGCAAGCTGTCCTTGATTGGCCACAACTACAAACTCTCACAACACGTCGAGGATTTTTGGCTTTGACAGGATATTACAGAAAATTTATTTGTGGTTATGCCAGTTGGAGGCACCAGTAACAAGCATGCTCAAGAGGAACTTATTTCAATTGAATGAGGAGGCTTTGGCTGCCTTTGACAAACTCAAACATGCCTTGGTAGCTCTCCTGTCGTACAACTACCTAATCTTGAGGTTGAATTTGTTATAGAGTGTGATGCTTCTGGTGGAGGACGTGACGCAGTTCTGCAGCAAAATAACCATCCAGTTGCATTTTTCAGTCGTCAGTTAGCTGCTAGACATCTTAAATTACAGCTTATGAGAGAGTGGATTGGCTTGCAAAGGCCATTCAACATTGGTATCCCTTTGGGGGCACTCATTTTTTATCCGGACCAATCATTACAGCTTAAAATACTTGCTAGAACAACAGCTCACCACCCCTCCCCAATAACATTAGCTTAGCAAACTAATGGGATTTGATTTCAGACTTGAGTATCGCGCAACGCAGCTTAATAAAGCAGCTGATGCAGTGTCTCGACGTTCCAGTGAAGATGTATGTATTTTTGCTATCAGTCAGCCGCACGTTTCATTGGTAGAAGCAATTTGAGATGAGCTTAACGCATCTGATGTTTTAAAGGAGCTATATGTGAATGTAGAACGTGCTGAATTGGATGACCTTAATGTGTGCAGGAAGGCTTAATTCTTTATAAGCGTCGCTTATATCTCTTGCAGTCCTCAAAATTGTTTGTGACTGTCGTATTTGCATATCATGACATTGCGCATAAGGGCATTCAAGAGACATTGCATCGGGTGCGTAGTGATTTATCTTGGAAAGGCATGAAAACAGATATTACTGCCTACGTGTCTATCTGTCTGGTATGTGCAACAAGGTAGAGCATTTGAGTCCTGCTGGATTACTTCAGCCACTTCAACTTCTATTGTAGGTTTGGTCTGACATCTGCATGGATTTTATTGACGGGTTGCCTAAGTCATGGGAAAAATCAGTTTGTTGATAGTGGTGGACCGTCTCTCCAAATATGCACATTTCCTCCCACTAGCATATCCGTATATAGCTGTTCGAGTGGCTCATGTATTTTTTGAGTACATTGTGCATTTACATGGCTTACCCGAATGCATTACTTGTGTGATAGAGATGTGGTTTTCATTTAAGTGAGCTCTTTCATTTAAATGGAACAAAGCTTCAATTTGCTACTGCTTATCATCCTCAGTCGGACAACCAAATAGAGGTGGTCAACCTACCATTGACATGTATTTGCGATGTTTTGTCAGTGGTTCTCAAACAATAGGTGACCTAGATTCCTTAGGCCGAGTACTATTATGATACTTCTTTTCACACTACTCTAGACTACTCCATTCAAAGTTGTCTATGGTCGCTATCCACCCTGTTTGCTCTCATATGTGGCTGGTTCCTCGTGTGTGGAAGTTGTTGATAACTATGTTGCACGGACTCTCCAAAATGCTGTCACATTCGTGTCGGATCCTCCAAAAATACACTACTTGTGAAGGATACGACACGCACCCAGTTACATTTCGGAGAGCCTGGACCAAGGTTGTAAATGGCGAGCGCTATGTCGCTAATAGCGTGTGGCGACGGGACGCGAGGCAGTGTCGCTATTTTGCTCTGTTGCGTTGCGATTCAGAAAAAGGTGCGCGCCTTTGCATGTGTAGCGAGAGGCGCTGCGAGGCGAGAGGCGCTGTGAAGCGACGCTATTTGGAAAAAAAAGGAAGATAAGGCAGCGACATAGATTAAAATACAAAATTAGGCCTTGGGTTTTCACTTCTTCTCCTTCAGCGCCCGTTTCTCAGCAACAGAAAAATTAGGGCTTGGTATCCATCATCAGCCATTAGCACAGTAACCAGGTATGTTACTTTCTTTTCTTTTCTTATTCTTCTTCTCCTTTCTTCTTCTATTTCAGCTGTCTTTTTCTTTTTTTCTTCGACAGTTCGACTCCGACATGGGTCCAAAAATGAAAGTTTTTTCCGTGGATGAGAATGAAATAGAGATTTTAGAGAGGAAGCCATCATGCCTCATATGAATTGAAGGGAAGAAAGGGTGTTCACGAATGAAATAAGGTTTCCTCGAGCGTATCACATAAGACTAAGAGGAGAATGATAAGTGCAAATTTAAAAGCTAAAATGGGGTAATGATGAAGAAACAAAGCCTCGAGGTAGTCAATGTAAATCCAACCAGCAAAGAGGTGACATGTGGCATAAGACGGCCCAATTTTGGTGTCAAGAGTAAGGCTCTTCAGCATGTATATCAATCCATTAAAGATTGTTGGGGGTCAAAGTGTTAACACCAAAATTTGAGGAACCTGGCTTGAGTAGTTTTGGCTTCATCTAACATTATTGTCTGAACATACGACAGATGAATTAATTCATCAGAAAGATTAGATCCAGGTAGTTCAGCCGGATTTTGAGGGAAATTAGATCCACACATAATCAACTTCCAAGAGTAATTGAAGAAGTTACCGTTGCTGACCACATTATACGCTGATTTTACGACCACTCAAGAACTACCATTGCTCGAATACGGGACAACTGACATCGGTTTAATATGAGAGTGATATGGTTAGTTGACGTAAAACAGGAACAACCAACAAGTAGTAGTATCAGTTAAATCTTGCCATGCTAAAGATAAAATAGACCTTGATTGTGTTGTTGTTTAGTTCCAGTAATGGTCGGCTCTCTATGTATAAAGAGGACTTGTTGTATAGAGATGGAGATTATCCAATCATCAGTTTATTACAATTTAATTTAATTTCAATCCAATACTTTTATGCTTTCCTTAATGCTTTTATTTCCAGACTTTGTTACAGCTTTCCTTAGTCATCACTCATCTCCTTAGAACAATGTCAGCTATCAAAGCTTTAATACGTGACTGTCATTACTATAACATTTAGGAGTAAGCATAAGAACCCATAGTTGAGGGAGTTTCCTCCTCTACGTTAACTTGATCACAACTGGAAATCATTCCGCAATTTGGGCTACCTTTAGGTCTGGTCCGTTATAATTTCAGCCAACAACATCAGTCAATTAGTTTGAAAAACCTTTTAGACAAACTTTAGTTTGATAGTATGTATATTAAAAGTTTGGGTGGGCTGGTGGGATGCCCTGGGAATTGGAATATTTGGTGTTCTAATGTGGAGGCTCCTTTTGTCAACTGTAAGTTTCCCCAATGCATGAATTAGTTTCAAGCCAAATGAAAGATGTTTTACCTGAACCCTGATAAAAGATAAAAGTTTCATTCTGCTTAAATTCGCGCTGAAGTGAAGTTCTCAATGTTGTCATAGTGTACGAGGAGTTTCTGCTTTATTTTTTAAGTCTTCCTTATCTTTATTGGCTTTAATGGGTCCGACTGAAATTATAACAGCTTACTGTCTTGGTTTAATGAATTAGGAGGTTTGATCGATCTTATTAACCATGTGCCATAGGTAAAGGCCTATTTCTTAAGTCAAACTGAATAGTCTAGGGTCTATTGGTGCAAAATTAATGGTTCATACTCAAGGGTGAGAGGGTGCTCATGGTTCCATGGACACGGGTACGGCTGTGGGATCCGTGCTGGATTGGACAAGCACACATATTCATTGAGCAGGGCAATGTAAGAGAGAAACAGCAACTATGATGAGGTCAAGCTGCGTTTCAAAGTTTGTCTCCACTTCTAAATATGTAATAAAAGAGTTAATAATGCAATTTGCTTGAAGGCACAACTATGCATTATGACGTGGGGTTATTCAATATTCCTTTATAAGTTTCAAAGCTTTAATGCTGGGTGTGATATAGGTTTCTCTAGTTTCTACATCTGCCTTTTTTTCTCTTATTTGTGAATTTATTGTTTTAGGTGAAAAGATACGTTGATGTATATTCAGCTTCATCAGTGATTGGATTTTCAGACAAAGATCTGTTACACGTATCAAACCTCTATGCTCAGGCCCATGATATTTGGTTACATACCAAGGAAGCTCTATTGAAGTGTAAAAGTGAACATTGTTTTACATCGTTACCTCAATTGAAGAAGCAAGTTGAAGCTTATTCTAATTTCTTATCAAGTGTTGCTGCGCTTGCTCGTTCCAAATGGACAGAGTTCAATCTAAAAATGATGGGCACTGGTTTCTGCATCTTGGTGCTCTCTCTTTTTGTTCACATTTTCACCATCAAGAAATTGGACAAACTATGCAGCTTCTATCTTCCTCATGGTGGCAAGTTTGTAATTTCTTTTGAAGCTATTTTTGCTTATGCTGCTGTGCTGATTCGCGCATTCAGTTTTCTTTCAAATAGTTTCATCTGTAAGCTCTTATCCTTGAGTTGAATGCTGCATTATGCAGATTTCTTTCAGCTAATGATACTTCCTTTCCTTTGTTCCATTTAATAGTTTGCCTTTATTTTGCGCTTCTATTACAGTGGAGGAAGGTAAAGTGGCAAGTTTTCTATTGGCCACAGCTGGAATGCTTCAATTACGTCATGCAATAGTAAAAAAGAAGATGCTTCTTGAAGTAGGTATTCCATGGTGCAAAATTGTTTTAGGCATGCATGCTGATTATACATTGTCTCTTCTTTTGCATATTTCCCTTCTTGCAACAATTCCAAGATACCTCATTTGCAGCCCTCTGTTTGTTTTTTGCTGTTTTTCTGCAGGGTCTTCTTTTTGTTCTGGTGGTTCCTCTTCTCAGATTTGGTATTGAACTTGGACAGTCAAAGCAGGCTGTCAATTCTTTATTTTTGAAGTCATTTCCATCATGGACTATAGGAATTGACGAGGCCACCAACTTATGGATTTATGTTGCTGATATCTTGTCTTTTTTAGCTCTTACCATTTTAGCGTATATTCTTTATAAGAGCATCAGTTACAGTTCCTGTCAGGGAATATTCAAGTATGTTGTTGTTGGAAACATATTCGCTTCTTTTCTTATAGCTCTGGCTTGGGCTTTTGATGGTAACTTATTCAGCCCGAGCACGATGGTTGTGGACATAAAAGCATATTGGATTCCTCGGATCATCTATGTTATTGGTCTTATGCAATTATTGTTATTAGCAATATCTCAACTTTGTGGTAAAGAGAAGACTTCAGGTTGGGAGGAAGATACAATTGTTAAAGCAACTGCCATGTTATCAGCATGGAGTTCAACAATAATCATTTTATCTGGGAAACAAGGCCCTCTAGTTGCTCTAGCAGCAGTAATTCAAGGTGCTTACTCCTATTCTACCTAAGGTCCCAGAAATTATGTTCCTCTATAGATGTTTTTCATGTGCCGTACTGGCTTTTTGTTCCAAATTCTTAATTCATGTTCTCGTTCTCCTTAATTTGCTTTTGGTGGTTTTAGTATCACTGCGTCCTAGTTTTTGACGCCTTTGTTAATGTAGCAGAGTTTCATTTTACAGGGTGGTGCATAATTAGGTTGATATTATTGGAACCAAGAGCAAAGAATGACTGTACAGAAAGTTCGATTTCATATTCTTCTCCAGTGACAAAATGGAGTCTTTTAGCCGTGTGCCTTTTTTTCTGCACTGGACACTGGTAAGATCCTTATCATGGTTAGATAGGAAAAAACACTTCTTCCTACAGCTATGCGTTTCAAGTGTAGATCACATTCAGTTGTAAAACTTTCCTCTTTGTCATTAATGATTTGAGTTTAATCTTTCTGCAGGTGCGCCTTTGATGGCCTCCGCTATGCTGCCGCATTTGTTGGGTAAGAGGAAATGTTTTCTTCCTTTTTAAGGGTCGTGAATCTGTGTTTGTTAAATTCCATGTTGGATTCCCGTCTTCATCTTGGTCTGTCCAAAGTAATGCCAATATCCCTGAATTGGACATTTTTGGTTATAGCAAAAATTGGACAGTTTTAGTTACTGATAAAAAAAGTCATCTTTTGCACATTATGTTGTACCAGCACTATCTTTGTCGTTCTTTAAAATCTTCTCTTTGTATTGTTAAAAATGCTGTTGCAGTTTACTCTTGACATCTGGATCAAGATCTGCAACTGTTGTTTCATTGCCCGTACAATTCAAAAGTATCTATTCAACTTGGAATTTTGAAAAAGTTTCCTCTCTATTGATGAGTTGTTTAACATTTGAAGAAGGTATCCGCCAAGATTAGAAGGGGAATTCTCTTGGTTTTCACTTGTACATATTCCAGCACTTCCTTAGTGCTGCATGTATAATATATTTACTTTCTCTTGAGAAACATTGTTGTTTCTCCTAAGCCGAGATTTTATTAGAAACAACCTCTCTAAGTTTACAAGGTAAGGGTAAGGCTGAGTAGCCACTACCCTCCCCAGACTCCACTTGTGGGATTACACTAGGTTTGTTTTTGTTGTTCTTGTTGAGATAAATTGAACAAGGTTGACTTTTAGTCCTCATCTATCATTAGCAACCAGGATTATGGTAAAACTAATAAAAATGCGTCATGCTTTTTCTTTCAGGTTTGACGAATTCAACCTTTTTCGTCAAGCCGTCCTGCTTACCATAGATACATTTGGTTTCTCCCACATTCTTCCAGTAATGGGACTTCCACTTCTTGTTGCTTTCCGACGTCCAGAAGTCCAGGCTGAGAAAAGGAAACAACTGTTTTTCTTTCAGTTATGCCAGGTAAACTAATCTATGCTGGATCTTGATCATGAGTGATGTTTGGAATTGCTGCTGAAGCATTTTTGAGTGTTACTAAGGTCGTATATTACGTTTCAGGTCTATCTGACATACGGACTTATTATGGCTACAACTATGACACTTACACTTATATGTGTTACAATTCAAAGGCGGCACTTGATGGTACCTCTAATCCTTGTGCATTTGCATTAGTGTCATAATACAATCTTCTTGTGCTCCTATCCTGAACTGAAGCTCTAATTTCTCCTAGGTCATCCCAAAATGTATCCTCTTCCTCAAAGTATCTCAGTTAAGCTAGCTATGACATGCTTATCGAAAATGAGAAGACCTTATATTATGTACTTATCTTAAAATTTACTTTTTCACCTATGTAGTCCTGAAGTGTAGAAAGTGCCATTTAACGCTGGGCAATATTCCCTCCATATTAAATTTGCTTGTCCCTTTCCTTTTGTTTCCAACTTTCCATAGGAGAATAGTGTTTTCTTTAAAAAAGATTGAACTTTAACCAACTACCATATACCACAAACCATTACTTCACTATGGCTTTTGCACTTCTTTGTACCCGTTTTATTCTCTTCGTTGTAAACACTAAAATGCTAAAAAAAATGGCCGGTGTATTATTAATTTTACTGACATAATAGTTGTACCAAGTCACAACATTCTATTCTTTTTCAATTCAGAATTGGAGGACGCGTGTATGAGTACTTTGTTTTCTCTTTTTTTCTTCCCGGGACATTAGTTGGACTATGCTATTGCAACTGACCGCATACATCTTCTTGCAGGTATGGGGGTTATTTGCTCCAAAGTTTGTTTTTGATGCTGTGGGTCTTCTTCTTACTGACTTCTTCATATGCTTCGCATCACTATACTATTTTGCATGACCAAATAAGCTACATCAAGAATTAAGCATGGTGGAGGTGATTGACGATCTTTTCAGAAACTTCTTAGGACAATCTTACAAATCTACAACTTCTTGAATGGTTCTATTTCATTAACATCAATACATCGTCCTAGGTAGGGTAACCCCCCATACAGTCTCAGTAGAATAGAGTTCATTCATTCTTGGAAAGAGAAGAAAAATGAAGATAGTAAAGTTTCGTTATGTCCTGATTCATTCTTGGATTTTGATTTTTGGATAGAGTTTCATAGCTACCAGTTAAGGCTTTGACCTTAAGTGGGTAAATTTTGATGGATTATTTAAAGCTGTTGTTGAGGTTAGCGTTCATTCAGTCAGTGGTAATAAGCTAGTTGGTAAGTTCTGCACAAAATAGCTCCTCAAAAAAGATTGAATTGATCCTATGTTTTTATTGTTTGGGTGTTCATTGGTGCTCCATCTCACTAAATAACTTTATCATTGAGGTTTCCATGTTCTGATTTTGTTTGACCTAAGGAAATTAGAGTTGTTCTATCTCCATATTTATAGTTCGAAACCTTTTTTTTGTGTGGTCTTTTTGTCTTTTTAGTGTTTCAAACTTTGTTTCTGTTGGTTGTTTTTCGAACAAAAAAGCGAAACAAATTTTGAAAGTAGGAAAGTCTTTGTAACTGTCTTCTCTAATCACAGTGGCGGAGGAAATTATCAAAATGGTCCTTAATGCATAGGAGTTGGATTATTTTGGTCCTAATTATATATCAAGGGTTCGTTTGGTACGAGGGATAAGGAATATTAATTTTTATTTTCTTATACATTATTTGAAACCTTATTACCCTCCCTACCCAAGTTTCAATTTAATTATATGTCATATACACTTTATCAATTATATGCAAATAAGTTTAAATGAGTATCTCATTATTTTAGAAATTGAATAAGGATATGAGTTATTTCCTTATCCCTTATACTTGCCCTCTCTCTCTGTCTCTCTCTCTCCCTCTCCGTCTCTTTACTCTCCTTCTCTGTCTTTTCCCCAAATTTTCTTCATTTGATGTTCTCTGTTTTTATGCTTTCCTTTTGTATAAGTTTTAATGGAATTCATCAATGGTTTCAATCATTTTAACTTAGCAATTTCCTTTCATGTTGCACACTTGGTGTTCAAATTGAAATTGCCAATCAATAAATTTTAAAGGTGTTTGATTCTCCACCATTGACAAGCTTTTAAGCTTTGAAATCGAATTTAGGTTTTTAAAAATCATTATTTGTTTGGATTGGGAATTGTTGCAAACAATTGAGAATATTATTTGGAGTTTATATCTCAATTTGAGGGTGTTTGGTGAAGATTAGACTTGATTTTGGCTGAATTTCGGATTGAAACTCAAAGAGGAAGAAGAAGAAACACTTGACATATAATATACTTAGGAAATTGTAAAGTTGTATTATAATTGTATGTGAATTGTATTTTGTTGTAGTTATATATATTTTTTAATGTGAAAGTTGTATGAAAGTTAAAAAATAGTTGTACAATGTATAAATTTTTTATTTAAGTTATCAACACTATCTTTTTATATAAAATTGTTAATATGTATCAAAAAGCATTAAGAGAGGAAGTTTTCATTGGAATTTCAGAGAGCTAGAAGAACACAACACTTACAAATATATACAAATCATATACAAAATGCATACAGAAGGCATATTATATATAATTTGTATGAAAATTATATTTAAGTTGTATGATATTGTAGTTATATTTAACTAGGTAGAAATAATGTATAAAAGTTGTTGATAAGTTATATTTAACTAGGTAGAAGTTTTCATCATGCGCTTCTATAAACTACAATAGTATAAAATACATAAATTGTTAGAGTAGTTTGTAAGTACGTGGGAGTCCTACATCGATGGCCACGAGCCATTTAGTTGGCTTTATAAAGCTTGGCCTATTAAGTCCAATAAACAATTGACATATATATATGACTTGGACTTGGAGCTTGGGCGCAGGCCGGGTCGGATCTTATTATCGTATTTTATTTTGGAACAGTTTTTTATTTAAAATTTGAATTTAAATTTAAATTTTGAATTAACAGAAAAGTTGTGGCTATTCGTGAAAAGGAGCAACTCTTCAGAAAAGCTTCCTTTTCTTATCTATAAATACAGAAGACATCCTAGAAGTAGAGTATTCGATCTACACGTATGTTTTAGGCTTTGTTGTATCCTGATAGAGAATTGTTTGTAATCCCTAAAAGTATATGTAAGCATTTATATTTTATTGAATCTAAATCGATAAAATGATTTGGACTATATTTTAAATTCAAGATATATTGGTCCAAAAAAATATTATGGGTTAATATAATTGGATTAATTATATAAATTCAATATATATGAATTAAATAAATAAGTCTAATTTATTGGGCTAGCCCATTTAATTGGGCTAAAGTGATGGACCCACTTCATTAAGCCCAAGATGTCATCTTCCTAGAGGCCCAGTTTGGTGCCACATATCATATGACATGGCACGCGAAGTCAAGCAGAAGAGCCAATAAGATCATGCCACGCGTCAAAATGACAAGGCATGCCAAGTCAAATTAAAAGGATAATGAAATCGCGCCACTTGTGCAAGTGACATGTTCTGGCCAATCAAATGCGGTCATTTCACACTTCAATTTGATTGGTCGAAAAGAGTTTGTTCTTATCACAACTCTTCCCTTCCATAACTATAAATAGGGGTCTTCATAACCTAGAAAAGACACCAGAAATTTTAACAAGAGGCAAGAGAGAGCTCGTGGATCAAACGCCGCAAATTTTCTACAAGATTCAAGCTTCAAGCAATCAAGTTCAAGTTCAAGAACGAAGAACAAGTCAAGATTCAACGTGTACGAGTTCAAATCAAATTTCGTGCTTGTTAAATTCAAGATCACTTAATGGAAGCAAATATTGATTCAAGATCAAGCTCAAAGGCTATTGAATTTATTTACTATTGGAAAGAAGAATCAGAGGATTCATAGAGATTGTACACTCAAATATTTGAAATCAAATACTACAATTGTTGCAATATTTTCGGTCTTGATTTTATTTTCTCGACTCAATTTATTGTCTATAGTATATACAGGCAATAACTCTTGAAAGATAGTGATCTTTCACGCCTCAATACCTTTAATTCTCTGTTACTTACCTATCTTTTCTAACATAAATACATTTCCTTTATTTATCCATTAGATCCCAACTTCATTTTCTAACTACAATATTGTTTCACGATGCTTTGCTTTTTCTTTGTGTGGGGTGCTTTTTTGAAGAGAAAGAAAGAAGCGTTTTGGGGTTACCGTTAAATGATTGATTAGGAGGAGTACTTATTTTTCAAGACAACAAAAGGAATGGTTAAGAAGAAGTATGGCTGCCACCTGTTATCCGTTTTGTGCTTAATCTAGAATAATTTTTGGCAAAATGGGAAAGTGCGAAGAATACAACAACAATAACATAGCCAATATTATCCCACACCGTAGGGTCTGGGGAGGGTATTGTGTATGCAAACTTTACCCCTACCTTGTGAGGATAGAGAGACTATTTACAATAGACCCTCAGCACAGAAAAGCATAAGCACTACATTAATGGAAATATAGATAAGAAGAGATAGTACCAAAAAGCCTTATAAAAGCAGAATAAAAATAACATGACAGTAAGGTGATAAATAATGAAAGAAAACAACGGTTAGGCATAAAAATCTACTACCAACAGAAAGTGAGATTGCATGCCGATACTACTATTATGAACACTCTAGACTACCTACTATACTACCCTAATCCTCGACCACCATACCTTCATATCAAGGGTCATGTCCTCGGTCAGCTGAAGTTGTGCCATGTCTTGCTTAATCACCTCTCCCCACCTCTTCTTTGGCCTACCTCTACCTCTTCGTAGGCCCTCCAATGTCAACCTCTCACACCTCCTCTTCGAGGCGTCTATGCTCCTCCTCCTCACATGACCAAACCACCTAAGTCGTGCTTCCCGCATCTTGTCCTCAATAGGGGCCACACCCACCTTATCGCTAATAACCTCATTTGTGATCCTATCTAACCTGGTGTGCCCCCACATCCATCTCAACATCCTTATCTCTGCTACCTTCATTTTCTGAACATGAGTGAACTTGACTCGCCAAAACTCAGCCCCATACAACATCGTTGGTCTGGATACCACTATGTAGAACTTACCCTTAAATTTCGATGGCACCTACTTGTCATACAAAACACCGGAAGTGAGTCTCCATTTTATCCATCCCTATCCCATACGATGTGTGACATCTTCACCAATATTCCCACCCCCCTGAATAATAGACCCAAAGTACTTAAAACTCCCTCTTATAGGGATGACCTGCGAGTCCAGCCTCACCTTACCTTCTCCTCCTTGAGTCTCACCACTGAACTTACACTTCAAGTATTATGTCTTGGTTCCGCTCAACTTGAAACCTTTAGATTCCAAGGTCCAGTGCGCTTACACCGTCTTGCGTCTCGTCAATCAATACAATATCATCTTCAAATAGCATGCACCACGACACCTCCCCTTGGATGTGGCGCGTCAGTACGTCCATCACCAGAGCAAACAAAAAAGGTCTGGGTGCCGACCCCTAATGTAACCCCATCATAATCGAAAAATGGTCCGAGTCCCCATCCACCGTCCCACTCGGGTCTTTACTCTATCATACATGTCCTTAATTAACCAAACATAGGCAATAAGTACACCTCCAACCTCCAAACATCTCCACAAAACCTCCCTCAGAACTTTATCGTATGCCTTTTCTAAGTCGATGAACACAATATGCAAGTCCTTCTTTCTCTCCCTATACTACTCCATCAATCTCCTACCAAGGTGGATGGCTTATGTAGTCAATTGCCTCGGCATAAACCTAAACTGTTTCTCGGAAATAGACACACTCCTCCTCGCCCTTAGCTCTATCACTCTCCCAAACTTTTATAGTATGGCTAAGCACCTTGATACCCCGATAGTTATTGCAATTTTTTGTATCACCCTTATTCTTGTATAAAGTAATCATTGTGCTCCGCCTTCACTTTTCGGGCATCTTCTTCATTCTAAATATATCATTAAATAACCTACTAAGCCACTACAAGCCTGCCTTGCGCGCACTCTTCCAAAACTCTACCGGGATTTCATCTGACTGCTCGCTTTGCCCCTGCTCATCTTACGCATAGCCCCTCAACTTCATAAACTCTAATCCGCCTACATTACCCAAAGTCACCTAGTACAATGCTCATGCCCTTCTTGTTCAAGAGATTATGGAAGTAGGTTTTCCATCTCCGACTGATAAGCCCCTCATCCAACAAAACTCTACCTTATTCGTCCTTGATGCTCTTCACTTGGTACAAGTCATGCACATTCCTTTCTCGCATCTTGGATAAATCGAACAACCTCTTATCCCCACCTCGGCCCTCGAGTTCCTCATACAAACGACAAAAACCGCAGTCTTGGCCACCGTAACTGCTAGCTTGGCCTCTTTCTCTTATAATTCTACCCATTCGCCCTCTTTTCCTCCTCGTCTACACTTTCCACTACCTTCAGATAACTGCTTTCTTGGTTTTCACTATTGCTTGCACCTCTCCATTCCACCACCAGTCTCCCTTGTGACCACCAGAGTAACTCTTTGAGAACCCTAAATTTTATTAAGAGAGAGATGGTGAGAGAGAGTCGACATTGAATGGGAAATATGAGATGAGAGAAAAAAGGAAAAAGATATAATTGAATCCCCTAATTTATGGCACAAATAATGGATTGTATATAATTTATAAGTAATCCTTGTTTAGCTTGGGTAATATACAAAACTAGGACAGTTTTGGTAACTAAGTTTCAAATATTGTACAGGAAGGAAAGATAATTAATCTAAAATTGTGGTATAACTAATTCTGGGATTAGTTATCCTTGGATTGTAGTATTTTTTTCTCCCTATAGGAGGTGGGGATAACAAATTCTGGATTAACTAATCCGGGGATAATTAATCATGGGATAACTTGTTTCCCAACCAAACGAACCCTTAGGGCTCGTTTGGTACGAGATATAAAGGATAATTAATCTCGGGATTAAATTTGAGATGAGTTTTTCTCACGTTTGGTTGGAATAAAATCGTGATATAAATAATCTCGGGATTAATTATCCCAGAATTATAGTAATTTTTATCCCCGTAGGAGGGCGAGATAACTAATCCCAGGCTAACTAATTTTGGGATAATTAATCATGGGATAACTTGCTTCCTCACTAAATGACCCCTTAATGTATACAAAAAGCGCATGGTTTTAGTCTTATCCCTAAAAACTAACGGTACAAAGCAAATACAGTCAAGCATCTTTATAACAGTCTCGTTTGTTCTGAATTTTTTTTGCTGCTATAGTGAAGTGTTGTTAAAGAGGACATATACTATATAATAATATGATATAATATTCGATTAAAAAAAACTCAACTTTTATAGCGAATGGAGATTATATAAGGATATTGTTTTTGGATCAAGTGCACATGCAGTGTGGGAAGATCTCCGAGAGAGATTAAGCAAGGTAGATGGATCTAGGTCATACAATTTGCACAAGGAGATTGCGGCTCTGTATCAAGGTACCTCTTCAGTTTCTGTGTACTATACAAAGTTAAAGGATCTGTGGGATGAATACGAAACTTTAGTGCCTACACCTAGCTGTGATTGTGAAAAATCTAGAGACTAAGTAGTACACATGAGAAGGTAAAAGTTGTATCAATTTCTAATGGGCCTGAATGAGTCATACTCTCTAGCAAGGAGTCAAATTCTACTAATGCATCCTTTACCCTCAATGAATCAAGTATGATCATGAGAGATGAAAGCCAAAAATCAGTAGTTGTTATAGTAGGAAACTTAGGCACAACTACTATCACTTCTGAGAACTTTGAGCTTGCTGCTTTGCTCAGTTCTAGATCTGGAAGATCTCAAAATAATAGTTTTCAAACTAGTGGTTCTAATGTGCAGTCTGGCAATTCTTACCCTAACAGCTATCCAAGACCAAGGAAAGACTATGGTGAGTTTTGTGAGTATTAGGAAGAAGGGTCATAGCAAAGAAAATTGTTACAAGATTATTGGTTATCCACAAGGATCAAAATTCAAGGAGAAATGGGGAGCAATAAATTCCTCTGCTTACAGTGTCTTCACTGAAGAAACAGATAAAAATTATCATGCACAACCACAGTTCATGATGCAAACTAAACAAGGACAAAGTCCACAGATGCAGGCTCCACCACAATTGGTGATACAGACTCCAGGACTTCATAACAATGGGCAGGGGAAACAAACACCTCAAACTCATGCTTATTCATTTACCAAGGAACAATTTGATCAAATAGTGCAGATGCTAAACAAAGCTACTGGAACCATTCCCTCAACAAATGTGGCAGGTATCAATAGTGCATGTTTAGTGGATAATAAAGCTCATGGATGTTGTCTAAGGCAGAAGAAGTCAAACCTAGTAACTCTAAGCAAGTTCATCTACCTAATGGAGAAGTAGCTAATGTTACACACATTGGTACTAGTATACTTACAACATGGAGCACAATAGAAAATGTGCTATACATTCCTCAGTTCAGATATAATCTATTATCAATGTCAAAGCTAACTAAGGCTCTACAACGTTGTGTTGCCTTTTTTCCTAATTTCTGTGTTTTCCAGGATCTTTATAGTGGGATAGTGAAAGCGATTGGTAAAGAAACAAGTGGCCTCTATATTCTAGCACCACATGTAGCTAAAATACTAGAAGCAAGAAGCATGGATGCTAAAGAAGCTGAAGCAAAGAATCGGCAGAATGTAGTACAGAAAGAAGAAGTAGATGCTGAGCTGTGGCATAAGAGGTTGGGGCATGTGTCAAGTGGATTACTTCAAAAGTTGTTGTCAATAAATTTAGACAATTGTAATTCTACTATAAATAAGTGTCATGTGTGCCCTCTTGCTAAACACACTAAGACTTCCATTTCCTAGTAGCAGTATCAGAACTACTCAATGTTTTGAACTAGTACATGGTGATGTATGGGGACCATATAGAGTTCCAACTTTTTATGTAAATAAGTACTTTTTAACTCTGGTATATGACTTCTCAATAATGACTTGGTTGTTTCTTTTAAAGCTTAAATTAGATGTTTGTGTTGTGTTGAAACAATTTCTGTATTATGTAAGGAATCAATTTGACAAAGGAGTTAAAATTGTCAGAACTGATAATGGAGCAGAATTTGTGAACTCAACCTGCACAAAATTGTTTCAAGCACTTGGAGTGATGCATAAGAGAACATGTGCCTATACCCCCCAACAGAATGGAGTAGCTGAGAGGAAGCATAGACATGTACTAGAGGTTGCTAGAGCTATGACATTCCAAGCACATATTCCTCTAAAGTACTGGGGTCATTGTATCCTAGATGCAATCTATGTTATAAATAGGATGCCTTCCACAGTCCTGAATGGTGCATCACCTTTTGAGAAGATGTATAATAGAAAACCTTCACTAGAACATCTTGGAGTGATGGGATATCTGTTCTATGCCCAAGATGTACAAGTCCATGAAAAGTTTATGCCAAGACCAATCCCTGCAGTGCTGATGGGATATCATTTCAGAAAGGCTATGTACTCTTAAACTTGACTAACAATTGTTTCTTTGTTAACAGGGATACTGTGTTCAAGGAAAATGTCTTTCCATTAAGAAATCAATAAACCTCTCACTCTCCTATTTTCTTCCCACTCGATATCTCAACCTATGATCTATCACCTGGAACCAACTCTAGGCACAATACAGTGGTGAATCATGAAGAACTAGAGCCCTTTATGATCATGAAGCAGAAATGATTCCCAATGAAGGCAATGATCTTCCTATGGTGAGTGGTCTGGAAGATGAATCAGAACATAGTATTGCTGAAGAGAAAGCATATGTACCTACACCTGCACAACCATATGGACATCAATCCCTACAATTTGTTGGAATTAGAAGATCTACCAGAGACATGAACCCACCTATCTAGCTAAAGGACTTTGTCTCTCAGAACATTCATCAAAATGTTCCTTATAGCATAGCCAACTATGTAGATTACAGTGGTTCGTCCCCTAAATACCAAGCCTATCTTACAACCTTCTCTTCCATTGTTGAACCTTCTTCTTTTGCTGAGGCTAGCCAAGACCCTAGGTGGGTGGAAGCTATGCAATCAGAGATTGAAGCACTAGAGAGTAATAACCCATGGGAGATAGTATCACTTCCTAAAGGCAAGATTCCTATTGGATGCAAATGGGTGTATAAGGTCAAGTATAAAGCTTCCGGAGAGGTGGAAAGATTCAAGGCTAGGCTAGTGACCAAGGGATACTCACAGAAAGAGGGGATTGACTACAAGGAGACCTTTTCTCATGTAGTCAAGATGGTAACTATGAGGACAGTTCTATCTGTTGCTACTGCTAATAGGTCGCACATTCATCAAACGAATATGTACAATGCCTTTTTGAAAGGTGATCTGTTTGATGAGATATATATGGAGTTGCCACCAAGATTTAAGAGCCAGGGGGAGTCACATACAATGTGTAGGCTCATCAAATCCTTGTATGGACTTAAACAAGCTCCAAGACAGTGGAAGGAGAAGCTTAGTGAAGCATTGTGTGCATTTGGTTTCAATCAGAGCCAATATGATCACTCCTTATTTGTCAAGAAGCTATCAAAAGGAGGCACATTTATTGTTCTTGTGTATGTAGATGATATGCTAGTAACTGGTACTAGCTTGCAACTGATAGAAGAAACAAAGACAGCTTTACAACAAACCTTTAAGATGAAGGACTTGGGAGAGCTAAAGTATTTTTTTGGGATATAATTTGCAAGGTCTGAGAAAGGGATTCTAATGCATCACAGAAAGTATGCATTAGAACTTATCTCAGAACTTGGACTTGGAGCAGCTAAGCCAACCATAACACCTTTGGAGATGAACGTGAAGCTGACTACAAAGGAGTATGATGATCATTTGAAGACTCACGAGAGTTCAAAAGATGAATTGTTGACTGATCCAAGAGCTTACCAAAGATTAATTGGGAAGTTGTTGTACTTAACAGTAACAAGGCCTGATCTAGCGTTCAGTGTACAAACTTTGAGTCAGTTTCTACAACAACCAAAAGGTCTCACATGGAGGCATCCATAAGGATAGTCAGGTATGTGAAAAATCATCCTGGACAAGGAATGCTTCTATTAAGCAATAATGAAGGCAAGATGGAAGCCTATTGTGATGCAGACGAGGCTGCTTGTCAGCACTCTAGGAAGTCAGTAAAAGGTTTTTTGATAAAGTTGGGGGATTCCTTGGTGTCCTGGAAGTGCAAGAAACAAGCCACTGTCTCCAGAAGTTTAGCAGAGGCAGAATATAGAAGCCTAGCAGCTACAGTTGCAGAGCTAGTGTGGCTAACTGGATAAATAAAAGAGATTGGATTTGAAGTTCAACTACCTGTTGATATCTACTGTGATAGCAAGGCAGCAATGCAAATAGCTGCAAATCCTGTATTTCACGAAAGGACTAAACATATTGACATATATTGTCACTTCATAAGGGAGAAAATCTTGTTGGGGTTGGTTAACACCAAATATGTAGGAACAAGGGAGCAGGTGGCTGATTTGTTGACAAAAGGTTTAAACAGGGTCCAAAATGAATACTTACGTTCCAAGCTAGGAGTGTTTGATATTTTTACACCACCTATCTTGAAGGGGAGTGTAGAGAAAAGGGTCACTTAGTTTGTATATAGAGGATGGGCATTTTAGTCTATTTATCAGTAGGTTGTTAGAGGTGGTTAGTTGGTTCGAATAACAACTAATTGTATAAATACAGAGTTGTAGTCATTGTTTCATTGAATAGAAGATACTGATATTATTCTTCCTCTCTCATTTCATTCCTCTCTTATTCTAGCTAGGGTTCTTCACCTCCGATTTGCTAATTCAGCAGATATGATTAATTGTGCGAAAAAATGGAATTTTAGGAGCACGTGTTCCTTGAACTAATGATAGGATTAGTAATATGCAGACTGTAGAGTGATGCATTATTCATTTTGTTGGTTTAAAAGTATGCTGCTTATGTGAGGTTGACTGAAGATTGATTTTATAGACGATTTCCTTGTATAGAAGGGAAACTGGATGTGGAAACTCAATTGTTTTTGAGGAAGATATGAAGATGGAGCTGAAATTGTCTACTTCGGCATTGGTGGATAGTAGGGGTGGCAAAATGGTTAAAAGAAAACAGTTAACCACCCATATCTGATCGGACCCGCCCGTTTGCCACTCCTAGTGGATAGTGATCCTCGTAGGTTTAAGTGTTTTAATGGATCGAATATTTTGACTAGTTTGGATATCAAATGGCTGGGGATTAGGACTAGTGATTTAGGCAAGTATAGGATACGAGAGGAATGTAGGTTTCTTCTGACTAAACAGGATATCAAGACACTGAAGACTAAGCAAAAGGCCGAGACTGAGGCACTGAGCTCGCGGGGGTTTCAGTTTCTGTCTCAAGTGTATTTGCCTTTGAAGTTGCAAGAGCAGGATTGGCTATGAGGGCCACATTCAAGCACATTGGTTGTTAATGGTGGATGTTATATATTGTCCGTACAACTCGATTGTTGCTGTGTAAAAACTTGACTTTGTCGTGCAAGATTTAACTTTTTGTGGATACCAAACCTTCATCAAATTAGAGCTTAGTTTTTGTTACCCGAAAACTGGTTGTTTGTAATGGTGGATGTTATATCTTGTCTTACTGTTTAAAAACTTGATTTGTGGTGCATGAGTTAACTCTTTATGGATCCCAATCCTTCATCAAATTAGAGTTTAAATTTTGTTAACCTTAAATTTGATCTCATTCTATTGGTTTTGAATCATTGTATAGATTAGACCTACCTTGCATAGGTTTGTGCACCAACCATATTGGTATGTTATGAAACAACTATGTTGCACAGACTTTCCAAAATGTTATTGCACATGTGTCAGATCCTCAAAAAATGCAGGATCCGACACACGCAAAGAGTCATTTTCTGAGAGTCCGAGCAACATAGTGAAACAAGACAGTGACCTATCATCAACTTTTTACGAAACAGGTCAAAAACTAACAACAACGACCCAGTTAAATCCCACTAATGGAGTCTGGGAAGGATAGTGTGTACGTAGAACTTACCTCTATTCCAAAGGGGGTAGAGAGACTGTTTCTGAAAGACCCTCGGATCAAGAAGACGAAAATAGATAATATATCAATACCATCAATTGAAACCATGAAACAAATAACAGCATCACCAGAACCAGAAAATAGATGAACAGTAAAACAATTACCAGTAGATACAACCCGACACTAAGAGGAACGAAAAAATAGTGTGACTCAACATTAAGCACTAACAGTCTAAGACTAAGTCCTAACATACTAGCCTCACTCTGGAGCGCGGTAGAAATATGCACAACTATCTACTACCCTACAAGCTTAATGCTTCACCTCCACAACTTTTTGTCTAGGGCCATGTTGTCGGTAATCTGAAGCCACACCATGTCCTGCCTGATCACCTCTCTCCAATACTTATTAGGCCGCTCTCTACCTCTCCTCGTACCCACCAAAGATAGCCGCTCACACCTCCTCACCACCTCATCTGTGATTCTCTTATGAACGTGCCCGAACCATTTGAGCCTTGCTTCTCGCAACTTGTCATCCATGGGAGCCACGCCCACCTTCTACTGGATATATTCATTTCCAATTTTATCCATCTTAGTATGCACGCAAATCCACCTCAACATCCCCATTTCAGCTACTTTTATCTTATGGATATGTTATTTCTTAACTGGCCAACACTCAGCCCTGTACAACATGACTGATCTAACCATCGCTCTATAAAATCTACCTTTGAGAATCTGTGGCACTTTCTTGTCACACAAGACTCCAGATGCTAACTTCCACTTCATCCACCCCACCCATATACGATGTGTGACATCCTCGTCGATATCCCCATCCCCCTGAATAACCGACCCAAAGCACTTGAAACTATCCTTGCCTCATGTCCAATCCCGTTTCTGTTGGCTCGACGCTGAACTTGCACTCCAGGTACTCCGTCTTAGTCTTGCTCAACTTGAAACCCTTAGACTCAAGGGCCTGTCTCCAAACCTCCAACCTCTCGTTGACGTTTCCTCGCATCACATCAATGAACACTATGTCATTAGCAAATAACATACACCATGGCAGCTCCCCTTGATTATGATGTGTCAGTACATCCATCGCTAGGGCAAATAGGGATGGGTTGAGCGCAGACCCTTGGTGTAACCTCATAACAACTGAGAAATGCTATGAGTCGTCTCCTACTGTCCTAAATCGAGTCTTCGCTCCATCATACATATCCTTAATCACTCTAATGTAAGCAACCGACGCACCTTTTGCCTCTAAGCATCTCCATAGGACCTCTCTAGAAACCTTGTCATACGTTTTCTCTATATCAATAAACACCATGTGCAAATCCTTTTTCCTATCCTTGTACTGTCCACCAACCTCCTAATAAGGTGGATAACTTTCGTGGTAGAACTCCCCCGGCAAGTACCCGAACTATTTATCTGAAATAGGCATCCTCCTCCTCACTGTCACGACCCATTTTCTGAACAAGTCGGGACCGGCACCCAATCACTAAACATGACCGAGCGAACCATCTGTGCTTATCAAATCTATTATAACTTCAAATTTTATACGCAAAAAGACACTACTATAGCCAGATACTTTTAGTTAATTTAAATATCTAAAATAAACCAACTCCAAAACTTTATCATAGTAACCAATGAAATACTGCTAAATTATTATCAAAAACATCTGAATCTTAACCCACTGACTGTTCTATGAAGCCTCTACTGATAAACTGATGCACTGCTCAAGACATGAGATTTGCCTGGCTAGTTCTCCATGTAAACAAAGAAATAACTAAATAAATATGACTCTAAGGAATACTCCACGAACAAAAGCGGAGCTCACCAATAGCACTGGAAGGGAGGGAAGTCCTAAACTGTAGCTTGCTCGCCTGCAAAACCGGTTCCTACGTTGTACCTCAGACCAACGCAGGTTCCCAAAAGAGAACGTCAGTACCATCCATTGTACTCAGTGAGTCTCAACGATAGGGGATGAAACTTTAATAAAATATACATTACGAGCAAAGATTCTAAATGCATGGGAAACATAAAGCTTCTAAGAAGAATTCTAAAATAATTGCATAATAGCACTTTATGAAAATTCTAAAAGAAATTCTTTTCTTTTTCTTTTAAATAAAAAATACTTCACTTCGTACTTCGAGAGTTCCAACTCCTGACTTATTTCTGTCTTAATCACGACGTGATCGGCACGGGTTCGATCCCAACCTGATCGAATAGGCCCAATCCACGAGGTGTCACTCGCTTCATGGTTCTCAGCGCTCATGTACCACCTTAGCTTGGCTAGGCAAATTCTCAGCAACGAGACCTTCTGCTCGTGTGCTCCCTACTTTGGCACAAGTAGTTTCAGGAAGTCAACGCCTTGGTCAGGACCCTCGGCCTGGACGATGACCCCTTTTCAAAATAGAGGATACTCCCAAAAATCTTTTCTTTCTAAAATTCTTCTTGTGACTTTTCAAGTCTAAATCTTTCAAACATACTTATTCTGGAATCCTTAAATGTAAGGTACGGTATAAGAATGAAATAAACATTCAAAATTGTTTCTAAATATTCTTGCTTCTTCATGAATTTTCAACATGAAAATGGCATATAATAATAACACAAAAATCTGAAAATATATGCACATATATCAAAATAATCATCTAACTTTAGCTAGAAAATAATTCTAAGCTAATAGGTACTTACTCACTCCAATTAAGCATATGTTATCTCTTTTATGCAATTCATCAAACAACTTGTATGCGTGCTTTTGTGAGTTAAACCACTCTAATAAAGGATTATATCAACTCACCTCAAAACTTCTCGAGCCAATACGTAGGCCCCAGTCCAATTGACACCAGTCAAACAATCGATTATACAACAACCAATGCATTTTAATCAATTTTAAAGTTTCACACCTAAACATCGAATTAACTGTTGATATAGAGGAAGACGGGAATTAACTATTTAATTCTTACCAATAACCACTGTAAGATAATTAACAATAGAGAATTTTATATACTTGAGTTCAAGAATTAGTGGTTTGTAAAGAACCCTACGATTTTCTTTTCGATGCATGTGTTTTCTGCGTAAACAGAACAACGTTCTGTTTCTTGTGCATATATTACTCTGTTTCTTTCTTTGCACCCCTTTTACGTCCCTTTTAGGCCTTAAGCCTTTTTTTTGTTCAACAACCCTTTATGGGCTTTAGTCCCTTTCCCTTCTTTTTTTGTTAACTTAACTAATAATTAATGATACCCACCTTTAATAATTAGTAATATTAAAATCATTAATATTTCCCTAATTGTATATCCAATTATTTGTAAATAGAAAAGTAACTCAAAAATCAATCACAGGGGTTTAAATCTGTAATAGAAGTATAATTTAAGATAAAAATATTAAATTCTATATTTAGCGAGTCTTGAAATTTTTATAAATTTGAGGAGTGTTACAATCTTTCCTCCTTAAAAAAAGCATTCGTCCTCGAATTTTGCTAGGGCCTTATTCTTAAACTAACAATCATTCCTTAAGTCATTGAACTTCTTAAGTTTTCTTAGCACTACTCACTTTCCCAAGGGACTCAAAATTTTGGCTAACTCCCTAAATTTTCAAAAATTTCGGCAGAGTCTCCCCTGTAAATTAGACTATCCAAAAAACTATCCCTGTCACAAATACCACAACTACACCACCAACAACCAAACATACCATAACATGCCATTCATAGGCACCATACACAACTCATAAATTAATTACTCACACTCCGGCAAGGAGGCACCACTATAACCAACAAGAATCTAAAGCACAACACTTTAGCAAAAGTAAATCACTTTAATGAATTAAATGTACTCTGGAATGACACTAAATTATTAAATAGCTAAATATACTCTGACAAAAACTAAATTACTTCAACAACTAAGTGTAATCTAGCAAAGACATAAACATATGCTAACTTGTATTTAATAAATCAAATAATAATGTCAAACCAAACCTAGGTTCACATACCTTTTTCCTCAAATAAATATGGATATTTCTTCCTCATATCTTCCTCGACCTTCCACATAGCCTCTTTTAAATCATGATTACTCCACAAAACTTTTACCGATGCTATATCTTTTGTTCTCAACTTTTTTACTTGCCTATTGAGAATTTCTATAGGTACCTCTTCATAAGTCAAGCCTTCTTTAATTTCTATGGGTATCTGTAGGTATTATATGCGACTCGTCATGAATGTACTTTCTAAGCATAGATACATGAAAGACAGGATGAACAGAGGACAACTCAACGGGCAGCGCTAGCTCACAAGCCATGTTTCCTTTCTTTTCTAGAATTTCATAAGGTCCGATAAATATAGGACTAAGTTTCCCTTTCTTACCAAATCATCATTCCTTTCATTGGTGACACTTTCAAAAACACCTTATCACTGACCATGAACTCTAATTCACGATGTCTCTTGTCAGAATAAGACTTTTGACGACTCTGGGCCGCTTTCAGTCTTTCCCTGATTAGCTGAACTTTCTATAAGGCCTCACAAACAAACTATGGACCAATAAACGGCACCTCTGCTGGTTCAAACCAACCCACTGGAGACCTACATCTTCGCCCATACAACGCTTCATAAGGTGCCATAACGGTGCTTGCATGATAGTTGTTATTGCAAGAAAATTTTATAAGTGGCAAGTGATCATCCCAATTACCTCCAAAATCTATATCACATGCACGCAACATATCTTCGAGTGTCTGAATGGTCCTTTATGCCTGGCCATCGGTCGGTGGATGGAAAGCGGTGCTCAAATTGACCTTGGTACCTAATCGTTTCTGAAATGCCTGCCAAAAATGCCTCGTGAACTGAGGGCCTCTATCAGATATGATTGAAACTGGAGTACCATGCAATCGGATTATTTCTTTGATGTACAATTGCGCATACTACTCTGCGGAATCTGTCGTCTTTACTGGTAGTAAATGTGCGGACTTTGTCAGTCGATCTACAATAACCCAAATCGAATCATGATTGCGGTATGTACAACTTAGACCTACTACGAAATCCATATTAATCATCTCCCATTTCCACTGAGGTATCTCTATATCTTGAGCTAGGACACCAAGCCTCTGATGCTCAGCTTTGACTTGCTGGCAAGTCAAACATCTAGCCACATGATCTGCTACTTGCTTCTTCATGCCTTTCCACCAGTACAACTCTTTTAAGTCCAGATACATTTTGGTAGCACCTGGGTGGATAGAGTACCTCGAACTGCGAGCTTCTTCCATTATGGCTTTCCTAAGACCATCTACATCAGACACACATAACCGTTCATTCAACTTCAAAACTTCGTCACTTCCTACAGTGAAAGCAGTGATTTCTTTGTTTCTAACTCCTTCTTTTAACTTCACTAAGTACGGATCTTCGTCTTGCTTAGCCTTTACATGCGCAACTAGAGAGGATTGTGCTAACGCATAAGAAGTTATAGTTCCTTATTTGGTCTCATCCAGTCTATTGCATCATTTGTAGTTTTTGAATTTCTCGACCCAAAGTTCGTTTTTGTACTGCAAGATGGGCCAAGAAACCCATTAACTTCCTACTAAGTGCATCTGCTACCACATTAGCTTTGCTCGGGTGATAAAGGATATTGATGTCATAATCTTTCAATAACTCAAGCCACCTTCTTTGTCTCAAATTTAATTCTTTTTGCTTGAAAATGTACTAGAGGCTTTTGTGATCTGTAAACACTTCAGAATTCTCGCCATAAAGGTAGTGTCGCCATGTCTTTAATGCAAACACCACTGCTGCAAGCTCCAAATCGTGTGTGGGGTAGTTCTTTTCATGATTCTTTAACTGCCTGGAAGCATAAGCAATAACTTTTCCATTTTGCATAAAAGCACAACCGAGACCAACTCTGGAGGCATCCCAATACACCGTGAACCCAGCCGAACCTGTCGGCAAGGTTAATACAGGTGCAGTGGTCAACCTCTTATTTAACTCTTGAAAACTCTGCTCACAAGCGTATGACCACTAGAACTTAACTTCTTTCTGAATCAACTTAGTTAATGGAGTTGCAAGTGAGGAAAACCCTTTTAGAAACCCTCTATAGTAGCCAGCTAACCCCAAGAAACTCCTGATTTCGGTTGGCGTTGTCGGCCTAGGCCAGTTCTTGACTACTTCTATCTTCTGAGGGGTTACTTTTATGCCTTCACTAGATACCACGTGGCCTAAGAATGCCACTGACTGCAACCAGAACTCACATTTTGAAAACATGGCATAAAGCTCATTCTCCTACAAGGTCTGCAAGGCTATTCTGTGGTGTTCTGCGTGGTCTTCCTAGCTCTTAGAGTATACCAAAATATTGTCTATAAACACGTTAATAAAGGTATCAAGGAATGTCTTGAAAACTCTGTTCATGAGGTCCATGAATGCAGCTGGGGCATTTGTCAACCCGAAGGACATTATTAGAAATTCATAGTGCTCGTAGTGAGTTCTTAAGGCTGTTTTAATATATCTTCTTCTCTGATTCTCAACTGATGGTACCCCGACCTCAAGTATATTTTTGAAAATTACTTTGCACCCTAAATTTGATCAAATAAATCATCAATTCTTGGCAGTGCATACTTGTTCTTAATGGTAACTTTATTGAACTATCGATAGTCGACACACATTCTGAGAGACCCATCTTTCTTCTTGACAAATAGGACCGGGGAACCCCACGGAGAAACACTCGGCCTGATGAAGCCCTTGTCAAGAAGGTCTTTCAACTGTTCTCTCAACTTATTAAGTTCTGTTGGAGCCATCCTATAAGGAGGTATAGATATTGTAACGACCCGGTCGGTCGTTCTGTAGAATTTGCATTATTATTCCTGTTTTTGCCTTGTCATGCATTGGTTATACTGTTTATAATGTGTTGGAGTCGTTTGGCTTGGGTTCGGAATAGTTGAAGTGAGAATTGAGGCACTTAGTCTCGAAAAGTAGCCTTATAGTTGGAAAAGTCAACTGAGAGTTGACTTATTGGTAAACGATCTCGGAATGCAGATTTTATGGCTCGGATAGCTTCGTTAGGTGATTTGGGACTTAGGAGTGTGTTCGGAATGTGTTTTCGATATCCGGTGTAGAATTAGGCTTGAATTGACAAAAGTTAGTTTTTGGTAATTTCTGGTCGGCAGTGGAAAATAGGTTATCGGGGTCGGAATGGAATTTCGGAAGTTGGAAAAGGTTCGTGTCATTTTGGATATGTGTGGAAATTTTTAGGTCAATCGGATGTGTTTTGGTTGGTTTCGGCATCGTTGGTGGAATTTAGAAATTTCAAAGTTCATAGGCTTGAATTTGATATGATTTTGGTGTTATTTTGGGTGTTCCGAGAGTTCAACTAAGTTTTAATGATCATATATGATGTGTTGGTATGTTTAGTTGGGGTCCTGAGGGGCTCGGGATTTATTTCGAATGGTTAACGGAAAGTTTTGGTGTCGAAATATTTCAGCAACAACTGCTGGTGTGCTGCTACTGTGACTTCCGCACCTGCGGATGTTTGACCACCGGTGTGAGCCACAAGAGAGGCCATGTGGATAGCATGTGCGGGATCAGGGGCCCTGGAGGAAGAACCGCAGAAGCGGTAGCTTTGGTTGCATCTGTGAGCCGCAGGTGCGACACTTGGGCCGCAGGTGCAAGTAATTGTCCGTTTAATGAATTTCCGCAAGTGTGGTCCACCTGAGCGCAGGTGCGGTCCACCTGAGCGCAGGTGCGGACCGCAAGTGCGAGAATAAGGTTGCAAGTGCGAAAATCCTGGGCAGAAAAGTATAAAATGGGGACTTAACGATTTTTAGCCCTCTTTTCACCATTGTTGTGCGGGTTCCGAGCTTTTTGAGGGTTTTTGAAAAGGGAAACGTTTGTTCTTCATTGAGGTAAGATTTTGGACTCATTAACTCGATTATATGTGATTAAGGACCAAAGTGACAATGTTTAATTAGGGAAAATCAGTGGAGAAAGGGGGAAACTAGGGCTTGAGTTTAATAGACCTTTTAGGGGTGATTTGAGGGTTCATTTGGACTCCGACTTCAGAGTTCTTTATATGTACAAACTCGTGAGATGGTGAGGATCGTTTTGGTATAAATTTTGTCAAGTTCGAGACGCGGGCCTAGAGGTCGGGTTTTGGCTAATTTCGAATTTTGTGCATAAAATTGATATCTTTCGATTGAGTTTCATCCCCTTAGCATAATTTGATGTGAAAAATCTGAACTTGATAGATTTGGAGCACTCGGAAGTTGATTCGAGGGGCAAGCGTGTTGTGGAGTAGCTTTTCGGGCTAGATTGAGGTAAGTAATGTCTTTAAATCCTGTCATGAGGGTATGAAACCCCGGACTTTACATCCTTTCACGGTTTTGGAGTGACGCACACACTAGATGACGAGTGTGGGGCGTGCACGAATTGGAAATTTGGAAATATGTTCCTTTTTAGGCAACTATTAAGTTGCAAAACTGCTTTTAAAGCATATATTTTATAGTATTACTATGTTTTGACATATTTGGGTTGTAAGCCATGTTTGGGGCCTAGTACCGGTCTGTTTTAACCCCTTGGGGGCTATTTTATGATATTCCTCACATAATAATTATGATTTTACACTCAGTCCTTCTTGTGAAATTGTTGACACTCATATTTGATGATAATATTATTTTCTGAAATGAAGTACTGTTTTGGGTCGAGAACCCCGTTTATTTATGACCCGAGTGGCATGTTAAGAGTGTCTGACTGAGTGAGTCCGAGGGCCAATATTGTGAGGATGTTTATGATATGAGTGAGGCCGAGGGCTAATATTGTGAGGATGTTTATGATATGAGAGAGGCTGAGTGCCTGAGTGATTGATGTCATGAATTGGCTTGTTTATAGCGCTTGCGTTGTAGGAGCCTCTCCGGAGTCTGTACACACCCCTAGTGAGTGAAGGTACCTACTGAGTGCGAGTGCCGAGTGATGAGTGATTGGTAGGCATGAGTGACAGTGAGGTTGCCCGAGGGGCTGATGCTGAGTGACTGTGAGGTGTTGAGTGACTGTTATTGAGTGATGGTGATGTGTTGAGGGATTGATTATGAGTGATGATTTTGCCCGAGGGGTGGTTTAAAATGATATTTTGCTGAGCTTGATTATGATTCATTTCATCTTTCATACTGATATGGTTGGGGAGTTTTACTGAGAAACATTGGAAAATATACTTGTTCAAAGGATTTTTACGGAAATTGGTTTTCAAACATATGTACTGAATGTATACTTTATTTAGACTCAGGATTTTACTATTTGTGGATTGGTGTTTTGTTGCTGTGTGTTTCTTATCTTCAGACTTGATTTATTTTCATTACTACTCAGTTGGCGTACTCTTCATTACTCCCTGCACCCCTGTGTGCAGATTCATGTACTGGTTCTGAGCAGTAGTTATCTGTGACCGTTCGACGTACGCTTTTGGAATTTCGAGGTAGCTTTCCAGCGTCCACAACTTCTCCATTCCCTTCCTTGATTTATTATTTAGTATTTTGTTTTGAGACAGTGTATTATGACATTAGCATTATTAGTCTTATTCTTAGATGCCCGTGATCAGTTGACTCTAGTTCTAGGAGATGGTTTTAGACTGGTAGATTATATTATGCTTTGTTAAAGACTTAGAGAAATTTTATACTTTCTATGGAATATTATTAATGATTTTGAGAAATTTTATTAAAGAAAATGTGTAGTTATGTGATAGTGGTTTGCCTAGTTCCACGATAGGCGCCATCACGACCTGTTAGGATTTGGAGTCGTGACAAGTTATCAGAGCTCTAGGTTACATAGGACTCAACAGTCATGAGCAGGTTTAGTAGAGTCTGGCGGATCGGTACGGAGTCGTCTGTACTTATCTTCGAGGGGCTGCAGAACCCTTACAAGACATCCTACATTCTTGAATTCTTGTCGTGCGAATCCATTTATTCAGCCAAAAGCGTAACTTTTTGAATTCCTTTCATGTATTCGAATGGGCACGTGAGCGCTTGGTATCAGCTGTACATCGACGTCTTGTGACATCCATGGATGAGATGTGAATTTTTTAGCATGTTGATAATGGGCAGTCGGAAGGACTTGAGGCCGAATTATGTTTGTGGCCTGAGTGCTGAGATTTCGTCTGTGTGAGCACATGTGTTGAGGGACTTATATGCCCGTTGGTGTCCTTATTGATGGAACCTTGTGACTAGATGACTACGTGGTGAGTGTGATTGATAGTTAGATGTGTTCAGGTTGTGTGATTGTGACAAGAATGGATTAGCGGGAGATGTAACAAGAATCATTGAGTAATTGACTTAGTCTTAAGTTAGAATATGGCATCGAGGTGTGAGTGTAGTGAAGGACCTCCCATGTTGTTTAGATGTGGAGTGAAGTGGATCCTTCTGTTGTGTTATGAGTTCCAGGTGATGTCTTTTGGGCTGACCAATGCCCCAGCATCGCTTATGTAATTGATTGACGGTGCATGCATCCATGTTATAACTCCTTTGTTATTGTGTTAATGGATGACATCCTGGCGTACTCGCGTAGCCAGGGGTAGCATACTCAGTATTTGATGATGGTATTACAAGGATATAGGGAGGAGAAGCTTTGTGCGAAGTTCTCCAAGTGTGATTTTTTGGCTCAGTTCAGTAGCATTCTTGGGACACGTGGTGTCCAGACGAGTGTGAGTAGAGCTTCCAGAAGCTCAAGATTTCCTTGACCACGACTCCAGTGTTAGTATTGCCATCAGCTTCAAGTTCTTATACCGCTTAATAAGATGTCTCGAGGGTAGGCAGTGGTTGTGTTCTAATGTAGGAAGGTATAGTGATTGCGTGATAGCTATGATTTTCGGAAGTGTATAAGAGGATATCATTTTGAGGTTAAGAAAGCAGGGGTATATCCTGCGGGTTGTCCTGAGGTGTGTGACCCTTATGTTGATCTATAGTAAGTTCTCTCTATCAGTAAATGATGTATATTGTAATCTGAGTTTAGATCGCTTGTGGGAGTTGGCATGACCATTACAATGGTGGATGCGAGATTTGCATTCGATTTGAGGGTTAGATGGTTTGGTTCATATGAGCTTATGAAGGATCTAGTTGAATATCACCACAATATGGTGGCAGTGATAATGTATGGGCATTGTGAGTTATTATTTGTCTTGATCTTTGGCTTTGAGCCAAGTGGGCGAGTCCGCTAATGATAAGTTGATTACACGATTATGTGTTGTATTGGTTTCGATTCGAGGTATGTTGGTGAATCAGTTATGACCTGCAGAGGTGGAGTCTGGGAATGACTCGAGTAATGGAATTTCTTCGATACAAGTTGTAATGTACTTTACGGATAATGGAATTTATTGAATGATTAAGTTGTACTGGTAAGTGTAGTATGTGAAATGTATGAGTGTGCTTGTTGCTTCAAAGGTGTGAATTACTTTCCTAGTATGTGGTTTGCAAGCAGGGTCAGGTCATTCTGCTTGTCTGGTCAGTGTAATTGAAATTGGCATAGAGTGGATGACTCTCGAGAATGGTTCTGTCGGATTCAAGGTTATACGCAGCAATTGAGGATCTTCAAGGTGTGAATTGAGCAAGAATTGAGATTTACGTTGAGGGTGTCAAGACTTGTGGCATTTCTACCTTATCATGGGTTCTACATATCAGTATCAGGAAGGTGAAGGTAATGACTTTAAATTCGCAGGAAGTATCTTCAGGGTAAGTAGTTCTAATGTGGTGCTTTTGGGGATATTTGAGAGAGTATTCAGCAGCTTGTGAGCCTTAGATGGTATATCCTTATGCTCAGGTTTCGTGTGGTGAGTCTGGATTGAGAATTTCGGTATTATGGAAAGAAGAAGTATCAATTCGAAGGTGAGTCAGAAGGGACTTGAATAAATAGGACAGCTTGGTAGTAGGTCGGATCGGCAAGATAAGGGATATGATTAGTTCTGTGGGTGTTACAAAGTAATGATTTGTTACAGGTGTTTCTTGGCAGTTCTCTTGGGATTCGATGGCATGCGCAGCTTGGTTGAGTTAGAAGGCTTCAGTGCTGACAGTTTGGTGTTGTACAAATGGGATTCAGATAGTTCTTGATGGTTTCTACCACGGTTAGAAATGTATATTTTTCTTCTAGCGTGAGGGGCATGTGATGTATAATGGTTTTGCTTCTAGATGGGATCAAACGAAAAAGTTCTTGGCTAGTTGGGTACATAGTTGTTTGTGGCTCGGAAGGGAGCATGAAATTCTCATATTTATCATAGGATTGCATGGCGTATGTGGTATTTTGTGTATAGTGGAGATTGGCACATGTGAGGTCACGGTTCAGTTCTGGAAGGACGGTCAGCACTGGCAGTTTCAGATGACTAGGTAAAGGATACCACTATTGGGTGGCTTGATGAGGGTATACATTCAGAAAGGGCAATGTGTTTGAGTTAAGGGTGCTTCATTGGTATTGCGACGCTCTTTTATTGGATCGACTGCTGATATTCAAGTTTGCTTGGTGGCACAGAAGAATTATAAGAGTATCCCCATGGAATGATTAAGTATTGGAGACATGTTATATATTCGAGTGGTGCGGATGGGATCAGATATGGTAATTGGTGCGCTTTATGGATTTCGAGATTGGGAGTTCTCATGAATAGGTTATTTTGTGGTTGTAGACCGTGAAGAAGCGATCAAAGCTAGTAAGATGTTAGTATGTGTCATGATTCAGTCACTATGAACTTTCGAAGAGTTATCTATCTGTTGTGGGTGACCAGAGATGTTTTAGAGTTATTGATAGGCCTAGTATGGGTGTGTTCTGCAACAAGTCGGAATTGTTGAGTCCGAATTGCTATTGTTGAGGGATGTACCACTCGATTGTCATTTAGCTTATTCGTGTTTTGGAGCGATCTATGAGTTGCCTTTCGGTGTTTCTAGGTGTGGTGATCGTTGGTTATATGTGCATAGGGTGCGGTTCTATCGAGGCTTTATAGCGAGATTGGGTAAGGTAAGTAATTGGGTGTTGAAGAATTGGGACGTATTGGTAATGTTCTTTCTGGTTCGGGTGGCATGGTATCGTCCGATTTCCCCGTGGTTATGGCAATGCACTTTGAGTACTTGATGTCGAATTTCTCTTGGTTATTGATTCTGAGCAAGATGGCTTGAAGTATTTCATGTGAACCAGCGTTTGGATGGGATCACACATTGTAACGGAGTTATGTAGAGGTATGCTCCTTGGTGTAAGATTCGTGTGTTCTAATTTTTACGGTGTGCGCCAGGCTTCTAACATGATGTTGTGATAGTAGTAGTGAATGGCAGGATAGTCCTCTCGTGTGAGTCTTCTTATTTAATGAATTGAGCTCTTGGGATGTTGTTATTGAGTGTGCGAGTTGCACAAGTTATGGCTCCGGATGGTATTGATACTGATCGGACGAATGGTTATTGGTTTCTACGTGTCTCTTTCATCATCGGCAGCATATGGAAGTGTTAGAGCGAGTCATGGTTTGATAAGAGGGTATGTTCTGGTATTGAGTTGTTTGAGCAGCTATTGTGATTAGGAGTTATCACTATGGGTGGTTGAGTCATGCGGTGTAATATGTGATTTCATCTGGTGGTACGGATATGGCTTGATGCAGCGTGGTCAGACTATTTCAGCTTATAGTCGTGGAAATTTGATCTTGTAAATTATTTCAAAAGTGGAAACTTGGTTCTAAGGTTTACGGGTCAGAATTGGAATTCGAAATTTCATCTGCGTTGTGCTATCGGACCTATATAGGGTAGGGTCACTTGGGATCACCCCCGAATATGTGCATGGTATGTTACACATCGATTTTGGTGTTGTTTGGAACAGCTCTAGGCACGTTCGAGGACGAACGTATGTTTAAGTGGAGGAGAATGTAACGACCCGGTCAGTCGTTCTGTAGAATTTGCATTATTATTCCTGTTTTGCCTTGTCATGCATTGGTTATACTGTTTATGATGTGTTGGAGTCGGTTGGCTCGGGTTCGGAATGGTTGAAGTGAGAATTGAGGCACTTAGTCTCGAAAAGTAGCCTTATATTTGGAAAAGTCAACTGGGAATTGACTTATTGGTAAACGATCTCGGAATGCATATTTTATGGCCCGGATAGCTTCTTTAGGTGATTTGGGACTTAGGAGTGTGTTCGGAATGTGTTTTCGATGTCCGGTGTAGAATTAGGCTTGAAGTGGCGAACGTTAGTTTTTGGTGATTTTCGGTCGGCAATGGAAAATAGGCTATCGGGGTCGGAATGGAATTCGGGAAGTTGAAACAGGTTCGTAATGTCATTTTTGATATGTGTGCAAAATTTCAGGTCAATCGGATGTGTTTTGGTTGGTTTCGGCATCGTTGGTGGAATTTAGAAATTTCAAAGTTCATAGGCTTGAATTTGATGTTATTTTGGGTGTTCCGAGAGTGCAACTAAGTTTGAATGATCATATATGATGTGTTGGTATGTTTGGTTGGGGTCCCGAGGGGCTCGGGAGTGTTGAAAAATTTCAACAACAACTGCTGGTGTGCTGCTACTGTGATTTCCGCACATGCGGATGTTTGACCGGCGGTGCGAGCCGCAGGAGCGGCCACGTGGATCGCAGGTGCGAGCTCAGGGGACCTGGAGGAATAACCACAGAAGTGGTAGCTTTGGTCGCATATGCGAGCTGCAGGTGCGACACCTGGGCCGCAGGTGCGAGTAATTGTCTGTTTAATGAATTTCCGCAGGTGCGAGAATAAGGCCGCAGGTGCGAAAATCTTGGGCAGAAAGGTATAAAAGGGGGACTTAACGATGTTTAGCCCTCTTTTCACCATTGTTGTGCGGGTTCCGAGCTTTTTGGGGTTTTTTGAAAAGGGAAACGTTTGTTCTTCATTGAGGTAAGATTTTTGGACTCATTAACTCGATTATATGTGATTAAGGACCAAATTAATAGTGTTTAATTAGGGAAAATCAGTGGAGAAATGGGGAAACTAGGGCTTGAGTTTAAGAGACCTTTTAGGGGTGATTTGAGAGGTCATTTTTGGACTCCGATTTCATAGTTCTTTATATGTACAAACTCGTGAGATGGTGAGGATCGTTTTCGTATGAATTTTGACAAGTTCCGAGACGCGGGCCCGGAGGTCGGGTTTTGGCTAATTTCGGATTTTGTGCATAAAATTGATATCTTTCGATTGAGTTTCATCCCCTTAGCATAATTTGATGTGAAAATCTGAATTTGATAGATTTGGAGCACTCGGAAGTTGATTCGAGGGGCAAGCGTGTTGTGGAGTAGCTTTTCGGCCTAGATTGAGGTAAGTAATGTCTTTAAATCCTGTCCTGAGGGTATGAAACCCTGGACTTTACATCCTTTCATGGTTTTGGAGTGACGCACACACTGGATGACGAGTGTGGGGCGTGCACGAATTGGAAATTTGGAAATATGTTCCTTTTTAGGCAACTATTGAGTTGCAAAACTGCTTTTAAAGCATATGTTTTATAGTATTACTATGTTTTGACATATTTGGGTTGTAAACCATGTTTGGGGCCTAGTGTCGATCTGTTTTAACCCCGTGGGGGATATTCTGATATTCCTCACATAATAATTATGATTTTACACTTAGTCCTTCTTGTGAAATTGTTGACACTCATATTTGATGATAATATTATTTTCTGAAATGAAGTACTGTTTTGGGTCGAGAACCCCGTTTATTTATGGCCCGAGTGGCATGTTGAGAGTGTCTGACTGAGTGAGGCCGTGGGCCAATATTGTGAGGATGTTTATTATATGAGTGAGGCCGAGGGCCAATATTGTGAGGATGTTTATGATATGAGAGAGACCAAGTGCCTGAGTGATTAATGCCATGAATTGGCTTGTTTATAGCGTTTGGGATGTAGGAGCCCCTACGGAGTCTGTACACACCCCGAGTGAGCGCAGGTACCTACTGAGTGCGAGTGCCGAGTGATGTTGCCCAAGGGGCTGATGCTGAGTGATTGTGAGGTATTGAGTGATGGTGAGGTGTCGAGGGATTGATTATGAGTGATGATTTTTCCCGATGGGTGGTTTAAAATGATATTTTGCTGAGCTTGATTATGATTTATTTCATCTTTCATACTGATATTTTTGGGGAGTTCTACGGAGAAACATTGGAAAATATACTTGTTCAAATTATTTTTATGGAAATTGGTTTTCAAACATATGTACTGAATGTATACTTTATTGAGACTCAAGATTTTACTATTTGTGGATTGGTGTTTTGTTGTTGTGTGTTTCTTATCTTCAGACTTGATTTATTTTTATTATTACTGAGTTGGCGTACTCATCATTACTCCCTGCACCCTTGTGTGCAGATTCAGGTACTTGTTCTGAGCAGTAGTTATTTGTGACCGTTCGACGTCCGCTTTTGGGATTTTGAGGTAGCTGTCCAGCGTTCACATCTTCTCCATTCCCTTCCTTCATTTAGTATTTAGTATTTTGTATGAGACAGTGTATTATGACATTAGCATTGTTACTCTTATTCTTAGATGCTCGTGATCAGTTGATTCCAGTTCTGAGAGATGGTTTTAGACTGGTAGATTATATTATGCTTTGTTAAAGACTTAGAGAAATTTTATACTTTCTATGGAATATTATTAATGATTTTGAGAAATTTTATTAAAGAAAATGTTTAGTTATGTGATAGTGGCTTGCCTAGTTCCACGATAGGCGCCATCACGACCTGTTAGGATTTGGGGTCGTGACAGATATGGGCTGAGTGCCCGACATGAGATCAATGCCAAAGTCTATGATTCTTTCAGGAGGAAGTCCGGGAAGGTAATCTGGGAAAACTTCTAGAAATTCTCTAACAACTGGCACAGACTGAAGAGCTGGTGGTTCTGCTTCTGGATTAATGATGTGAGCCAAATAGGCGAGTCACCCCTTACCGATCATTCGTTGTGCCTTAAGGTAAGAAATAAACTTACCTACAAGCGATGCTGAACTATCCTTCCACTCTAAGACTTCTTCATTTGGAAATTGGCACCTGACTATCTTGGCACGACAATCTAACATGGCATAACAGGAAGATAACCAATCCATACCCCTGATCACATCGAAATCCACCATTGCTAACTCTATGAGATCGGCTTTGGTGTTGCGACCTTGGACTGAAACTATACAACCTCTATAGAATCTTGTGACTTTAACTGACTCGCCAACTGGAGTAGATACTAGGAATGGCTCACTAAGTTGTTCAGGTTCTAGCCCGAGGTTAATTGCAAAGTATGGAGTCACATATGAAAACGTTGAACCTGGATCCATTATGACATAAGCATTATGTGAGCAGACTAAAAGTATACCTGTAATAACTTCTACAGATGCCTCCGCACTCTGACGATCAAGTGTAGAGAACAAATGGGGTTGTCCCCCTCCTGAGTAACTCGATATGCACCTCTGTCTGCCCCATGCCCGATCTGATTATGAGAACCACGAGCCTGAGGTGGTGCAACTGCATTAGCTGAGAAACTAAAAGGACGAGTGGATCCACCACTGAAATTACGTCACAATTTTGGGGAGTTGGCCTTTAGATGACCAATGTCTCCGCAATGATAGCAACCATGAATCCCGATCTTGCAATGACATGAATGTTTCCGCTTACATGTTCCACAAAGATCTTGTTGGTGTGAATGTTGCTCAGCATGACTCTGGCTATGTGAGGATGGTGTCCTAAAATTCTGATTCTGGCGAGACTGGTTCCCATAACTCTAAGTACGTCTGAAGGAAGACCCAACACATGACTGATGACTGGACTGAGTTGGTGCTAATGACTCCTTATTAGAGGAATCCCTTTCACCTCCGCTGGATGTACCATTAAACATGCCCGTTGTCCGGTCTTTTTTGTTATGCTCTTTTTCTTTTTTCCTTTGTTGTCTGTCTTCTTCTAAGTGCTTGGCGAATCCCACAACAGAGGAGAAGGCTGTCATCCCTATCGCTGCAGCTGATGTCGTATCCTTAATGTGGTAAGCCAAACCGCCAACAAACTTGCGAATCTTTGCTTTTTTTGTCTTAACCATGTGAGGAGCATGCTTAGCTAACCTTATGAATTCTATGTAGTACTCTTACACACTTTTATTCTCTTGCTTGAGTTGTTCGAACTCTGTAGCCTTAGCTTCCCTATCCTCTTCCGGGAAAAAGTTAGCCATGAAGGCCTCTTCAAATTCTTCCCAAGTAGGCGGACCATCATCTTCATCTCTTTCATTTTCCCACATCTCAAACCAAGCGTCGGCCACATCTCTAAGCTGGTAAGCAGCCAGCTCCACAACTTCATCATCAAATGCTTTCATCGCTCGGAGGGTTTTCTTGACATCCTCCAGCCACAACATTGGATCTTCATCAGCTATAGAACCATGGAACAATGGAGGACTCAACTTCAAAAATTCATTCACTTTTTAGGACTAAGAACTATTCTGTCTTTTTGATTGAGGTGGAATCTCATCTCTTCTCTCATTTTGGTTGGCCATGAAGGCTTTAAACATCTCCATAGCATTGTTTATAGCATTAAACATCTTACCCACCTCTGTAGATATAGTTGTCTGAGTTGGAGCTGCTGTTGAGGGCGGTACTGGATCCTGAGGTACTGGATCATCATGCTCTACCCCTTCTTCATGTTCAACCCGGGGTACTTGGACCCCCTTTGTGGATTTACCCTTCCTTTTTTGAGTTGAATCCTTCTTAGTTCTACCTTGAGCCACAATAGTAGCAATAGTTTCTTGAGCATCATCCTGAGTGTCGGTGCCAGAGTTACGAGTACGAGCCATTTCTGCGAGTTTTGGAGAAACGAATAAATTAGATAATTCTTAGAGGTAGACTCTACTGCACGATCTAAAGTATGAAAAAAATGAGACTTTTCCTAAATGCTTGTAGCCTCATGTTTATAAGTATGGAGCGCTTCATACCCATAAACAAGACTCTACTAACACGTCTTCATAGACCTCTAGGATTCCATAAACCTGAGGCTCTGATACCAAGTTTGTCACGACCCATTTTCTGAACAAGCCGGGACCGGCACCCGATCACTAAACATGACCAAGCGAACCATCTGCGCTTATCAAAATCTATTATAACTTCAAATTTTATATGCCACAAGACACTACTGTAACCAAATACTTTTAATTAATTTAAATATCTAAAATAAACTAACTCCAAAACTTTATTCATAGTAAACAATGAAATACTGCTAAGTTATTATCAAAAACATCTGAATCTTAACCCATCGACTGTTCTATGAAGCCTCTACTGTTAAACTGACGCACTGCTCAGGACATGAGATTTGCCTGGCTAGTTCTCCAAGTAAACAAAGAAATAACTAAATAAATATGACTCTAAGGAATACTCCACAAACAAAAGTGGAGCTCACCAATAGCACTAGAAGGGAGGGAAGTTCTAAACTGTAGCCTGCTGCAAAATCGGTTCCTATGTTGTACCGCAGACCCAGGTAGGTTCCCAAAAGAGAATGTTAGTACCATTTGTTGTATTCAGTGAGTCTCAGCGACATGGGATGAAAGTTTAATAAAATATATATTACGAGCAAAGATTCTAAATGCATGAGAAACATAAAGCTTCTAAGAAGAATTCTAAAATAATTGCATAATAGCACTTTATGAAAATTCTAAAAGAAATTATTTTCTTTTTCTTTTTTTAAATAAAATAATTCACTTCGTACTTAGAGAGTTCCAACATCCTGACTTATTTCTGTCTTAGTCACTGTGTGATCGTCACGGGTTCGATCCCAACCTGATCGAATAGGCCCAATCCACGAGGTGTTACTCACTTCATGGTTCTCAACGCTCATGTACCACCTTAGCTTGGCTAGGCAAATTCTTAGCAACGAGACCCTCGGCTCGTGTGCTCCCTACTTTGACACAAGTAGTTTCAGGAAGTCAACGCCTTGGTCAGGACCCTCGACCTGGATGATGACCCCTTCTCAGAATAGAGGATACTCCCAAAAATCGTTTCTTTCTAAAACTTGTTCTTGTGACTTTTCAAGTCTAAATCTTTCAAACATACTTATTCTGGAATCCTTAAATGTAAGGTATGCCATAAGAATGAAATAAACATTCAAAATTATTTCTAAAGATTCTTGCTTCTTCATAAATTTTCAACATGAAAATGGCATATAAGAATAACACAAAAATCTGAAAATTTATGCACATATATCAAAATAATCATCTAACTTTAGCTAGAAAATAATTCTAAGTTAATAGGTACTTACTCACTCCAATTAAGTATATATTAGCTCTTTTATGCAATTCATCAAACAACTTGTATGCAAGCTTTTGTGAGTTAAACCACTTTAACAAATGATTATATCAACTCACCTCAAAACTTCTCGAGCCAATACGTAGGCCCTAGTCCAATTGACACCAGTCAAACAATCGATTCTATAACAACCAGTGCATTTTAATCAATTTTAAAGTTTCACACCTAAACATCGAATTTACTGTTGATATATATGAAGAAGGGAATTAACAATTTAATTCTTACCTATTACCACTGTAGGATAATTAACAATAGAGAATTTTATATACCCGAGTTAAAGAATTAGTGATTTGTAAAGAACCCTACGATTTTCTTTTCAATGCCTGCGTTTTCTACGTAAACAGAACAATGTTCTGTTTCTTGTGCATATATTACTCCATTTCTTTCTTTGCACCCCTTTTACGTCCCTTTTAGGCCTTAAGCCTTTTTTTGTTCAACAACCCTTTATGGGCTTTAGGCCCTCCCCCCCTCCCCC